>JBAMYA010042442.1:0-14416 GCA_037176975.1 Arrhamphus sclerolepis
TTGAGCCACTTGTCTCTGCTCAAATGCACGTTTTAGTCTTCCAGCAAAGGACAGTTGATACTGGACCCCCCCCCCCCGGTTTCTTTTTTACGGTTCAGCCGAGGACCCCTTCCTGTCTGCAGTCATAAATTACACCAACAGCTCCACGGTTCATTTCAAGCTGTCACCTGCTTACGTCCTCTACGCCGCCGCCCGGTTCACCTTGCGGCGCCATAACACTCGTGTCCCTCCATCTCCCGGGCACGTGCGCGGTGTGACCCCGATCACGGACAAGATGGTGGCCATGACGGGGAAGGTCATCCAGGTGAGCTCCTGAGGACGTCCCTCACGTTTACTGGCCTGGTTTAGCTGCACAGAGGAGGTGACGCCCGCAGGTGTTCGTTGAGTTTGCGCGTCCTGTCTCTCCAGATGCAGCGGGCCATCGCCGGCGCTCTGGCCTTCTGGATGGCCAATTCCTCTGAGCTGCTGAACTTCCTCAAACATGACAAAGATCTCGGTCCACTCACACAGCAGAGTCAGCTGGACCTGTCCCAGCAGGTGCACAAGGCCTACAGGTACAGACGACAGCCACCTGGTATGCTAGCACACAGCACCTCAACGCTATGTAGACGTTGTTTATGGACGACGGTGTGTTTATATTATAAATATGTCCTGCTTCCAAACAGATTTGAGCCTCTGTGATACAAAAGTTCACAAAATCAAATAAAATCTATGTTGTAAGTGATGAAATCAAAGTTATTACAATGAACAAAAACTAGGACTAAAAGTGAAACTAGCAGTGACAAAATAAAAGCTGTTTTTTTTAATTATAAGAAAGCTAAAAAAGAAAAAAAAAAACTAAATAAAATTAACATTTCAGACAAACTAACTAAAACTAAACTGAAATTACCAAACAAATTGAAAAATGAAATAATAATAAAAACCTTTTTAAAAAAATTCTAAACTATTATAACCATGATTTAAATAAATATATTCCTTTGAATTACATTTCAATGCATATAAACTGTCTAAGCAAAAAAAGGAGGAAAGAAAACGTTATTTTTAGCTTTAATTGCACCATAAGTTCGTCATAGATATTTTTTCTATAAGCTTGTGTGATATCACAGCTTTTATGTATGTCCAGTGTTGTATACGTTTTAAATTAAAAAACAAAACCATTTACCATCCATTTACCAGTCCATCCGTGTTCCTGCCCCTACACATCCTTACCGTTTAATACTTCTGCGTAATTGTTTGCATCGCTCTGTAATTACACCACCAACCACTAGGTGGCAGTGTGGGTTCTTTCCCTGCAGTGCTGAGTCTCTTTTTGTTTACTTAACTTTTATAGCTCAGACATGGCGACAAGGCAAATAAAGCATATTTTACGTGAGTTGGAACCAGGGCCAGACTGGGCATATCCAGTCAATAACCAGTGGGCCGCTGGTCTTTTTTGGGCTAGCACAATCCGAATTTATGAAATGTAGAAAATTCATAAACACAGCACCGCCCCTTAAAGCATGGCAAGCGGCCCATTGGTTGTTTTTTTTACATTGACACGTGGGCTGGCCAATGAAATCATGGAGGTCTTGTGCATAGTGGACGTTGTACTCCGTAAACATGGAAAAACTGCCGCCAAATAGCAAAGGAGGTGCGGAGAACCTGAGGAGGAAAAAGAGAAACCAGCTTGAGGCAGCTGCAGCCAAATGTGCAAAACTTCCAGAGATGTTTTGCTGAAAGATGTGATGTAGAAGCAGGGCCAACCAAGCCGAGATACCGAGGAGAAGGGGCAGACAGACAGACATGTCCCCAGCCCAGGGACAGGTGGAGGAGCAGAGTAGCCATGCTAGGAGGTAAGGAGGTAAGGAGCAGCCGAGGAAAAATGTAGGGAGGGACATTCAGGCATTCTGCCTACATTGTTATAATAAATGACATAAAGGCCTAAGTAACTCTGCTGCAGCACAGACGTCGTTTATTAATATGCTGGATGGTCTGTTATAACTGGCGCGTTAGTCCATGAACACCGGTGCGCGCCATTATTTCACATCAAATGTTTTGGGTTTGTTTGGTTACTTTTACGCCCGCCGGCGCGACTTTTGTAAATAACCAAAGGTTGACGTCACAGCCACAACTCTCCATTTGTTTACACCGCGTAGGGCTCTGCACGTGCTCCACATCCGGTTCAGAGCTGTTTTTTCAGTTGTGTCATCTCAGGACAAATATACATATATACTGATTTTTTTATTTTATTTTTTATGCAGAATCCCCTCACCCCACTAGTTTCAAACCTCCAAACCTGAACTAGAAATAAGGTTTCTGGTCGAGCATGAATGTCGTTCTGCATGGACAGTCAATTCAGTCTTTATTTCTTGTATTTTAGCTCGTGGTTTTTGAAAGTGTATTTTGCTGAAATAAGCAAAGCGTTTCGGAATAAGATGTCATAGAAAACAGCATCTGTTGCTCCAAAACTTGTACATATTGTTGCATTTTATCTAAAATGTATCATGTAATTAATTTTTATACTTTTGATTTATGTTTTATTCCTCAAAGCCTCCTGCTACGTTGCCTACAGAATGAGCTGAGTAAACATTTACCAACGTTTCTGATCGATCCTGAGCAACACGGCGCCCTGCCAGCTGGTATAGGTACCATCCTCGGTTATCAGTTACACTTTAAAACAACAGAAAGGGCTGTGACGTTTCTGAATGTGACGCTCTCGTCTTGCTGGAACAGAAATGGTGCTGAACACCCTGATGAACGCCATGTCCCTGCTGCGCCGCTGTCGGGTCAACCCCGCCTTCACCATCCAGCTCTTCTCCCAGCTCTTCCACTTCATCAGCGCCTGGCTCTTCAACCAGCTGATGAGCCCGGAGGCCCGCCTCCCAGGCCTGTGCTCCCACTACTGGGGGTCTGCCCTCCGCCAGCGGCTCACGGCCATCGAAGCCTGGGCGGAGAGGCAGGGCCTGGAGCTGGCTGCTGACTGCCACCTGGGACACATCATGCAGGTGTTTTGCTGCATTTCTATTGTAAATGGAAAAACAAGGCTTGGACTGCACCTTTACTTTCCCACTGACATTATAAACCTGAATGTAGTTATTCTTCTGATCTCTCAGATTTCATGTTCAAAGAACACCTCTTTGGTGCAAGATGCTAAAATAGTATCTCCTGGCTGTTTCTAGGCAACCACACTCCTGACCATGAATAAGTACTCAGTGCGGGACGCCAAAGACATACAGAGTACCTGCTTCAAGTTGAACTCGCTGCAGCTGCGGATGTTGCTGGCAGGCTACCTTTACGCTGCCAGTGAGCCTCTAATCCCCCCTGTGAGTACTTTCAGCCTTTTGAAAGTTTTTTTTTAAAGAACACAACTGAAAGCACCACTACTGATTAAACAAGAGTTGAAATTTTGGGGTCATTTCACGAACATTTGGTGTTGGCGGACAGAAGCACGAGGTTTTTCAGTGAGTTCCTGAATGCAGCCGGAGCTTCAACCACAGAACACGAGCTCGGCTACATCAGTTTAACAGCATGAATAATTTACGCTGATGAATATGATAATGAATAATGCATAAAGGGTAGTAAAGTATACTCCATCACTCTTGAGTGAACTATTTCTCTAATATTTGGCTGAAAATGAGATACAGGGGAAAAATATTACTGGAACTACCTATCCTCAGTCACCAGTCATCAGCAATTCATCACATCTGAGGGGAGGGGGGGGGGATCTTATTATGAGCCCTGTGATGATGAAAGGGCCTTCAAGCAGATGCGGAGGTCTCATTCTTTTATTCAGCTGAGCTTATTCCTGGCAGGCTTTCAGACTTTTTTTTTTTTAATATGTGTGTGTGTGTGTGTGTGTGTGTGTGTAGTCACTTAGTGTAAACTGTTTTACTTTGTGATGGTTTTGATGGTCTTTGAGCAGTACACATGCAGTTTTTTGAGGTTCAAGTTGTTGAAGTGGGTGCTAATAAAGTCAAATTGGACCTTTAATACTTGTATCTATGACTTTCAGCAGGCTGGTTCAAACAAGGCTCAGCTGGCGCGTCTACGTGTAATTTCAGCGTGCGGGTAACTGAGCTCGTGTTTCACGTGGTGGAACGTAAACTTGAATGTTCGAAGTTTAACCGGGAGCTAAACTTGAAGTTGAACCTGATTGCAGTCGTGGAACCAGGTGAGTTTTAGCAGATCTGCAGTTAAACCTGCTGGAAACGGGAAACGTAGACTCTATGAGAAGAACTGGACAAACCAAAGCCTCCGTGATGTCACTCACCAGAGTTCTTTTGAAGCCTCTGTTTCCTCACACTGTCGCCCGTGGTCTCCCATTCAGATGTCGCTCATGTGGCGACATCAGAAACTGTGTTTAGCTGACGCACCATCAACACAGACCCGGAGCAGGTAACATCAGTCTGTCTCTACAGTTTTCCATTCGTACATCAACGTCCAGTTATCCGAATTCAGGTCGGGAAGACACCAAAGTGTCTCCAGATCTTGATGTGGAGGAGCAGCAACACTGTCTCTCCAGGATGATCGAGCAAGACCCCGAGAACCTCACTCCCAACCCAGAGAGGACATTCTACCTTCCCGGTGGGCCCACCACCTGCAGGAGTACCACCCGGTTGACAAAATGTGTTCTTTTTAAACTATGACTGTTCAGAAGCTATCCATCCATCCAGCTAGCCGTTGGCTCTGTTGGCCATCAATCAGAAGATCAGTTGTTGTTATGGATGTAAAATCCAACTATGCAGCCTGGCTTTTCTTTCTGTTGACCTTTTAACAGAAGGTCAGTCTTCAACTCGGTTCTTTGTATACATTTCCTGGTTCCACCTTTTTTTTTTTTTTTTTTCGTCTTCAGGATAGATTATCATCTCTCAGAGAATGGCCCCTCCAGGGATGGGCACTTCATCTAAAATTAATTTAAGCCAGCATTCACAACCTAGAACCGATGTAATCTGGCTCATGTCAGTTATTTCAGTTGTTTAAAACATTCAGTTTTAAGTGGATGTAGAGTAGATGGTTCATCTGTGTTTCCCTCCACTTATCTGAAAAATGTTCAGTTAATCGTGATGCTGATTTGAGGCCTCGTCACCCAACTTTAGTTCCTGTACGGTCTTGCGAGCGTACTATTTTGTTCATGTATATGTTTTGATTACTCTATGTACATTCTATGCTGAAATGTATAGAGGAGCATGAATTTGAAACTGTCAGGAAAGGTCAGAACCTCCTCCTCCTACTGGAGAATGTAGTTTTGCCCAGTAACTGCCTCCAATGTCACCTCTAATGTTTTTACTTCTACCAGTCAGTTTCATCATTATGCTCTCCTAATTACATTATTTTGATTGGATACTTTTCTGCCTCTGCAGGGAAGTCAAATCTCAGGGTCGTCTTGATTATTTTCTCTCAGACTCACAGGAGTGGGCAGATTGGAGGTCCCACTCTTGAAGCCTTGTCACACGATGACAAATGTCAATCGACTGTATATACACTGGACTGACCTTTCCCTGAGTGACTGCTGCCGTCTCGCTGTCTGTTACTCCTCGCTGCAGGACTTGATCGATGCTGTGGTGAGGGCTGCCGAGTCCTCTGCGGATAATCTGATTCGGAGTGAAGGACGGGACATCCAGCTGGAGGAGAGCCTGGACCTGCACCTGCCTTTCCTGCTGCCGGAGGGAGGATACTCCTGCGAGACAGTCAGAGGAATCCCACAAGGGTTTAGAGAGTTTCTGGAGCCAGTTATTCAGAAAGGTGCACCATTTTATGTTCCGTTTCAGTTCTTTCCCACTAGTGGTGTGGACTCGAGTCACATGACTTGGATTTGAGTCTGACTCGAGTCATTAATTTGATGATTTTTGACTTGACAAATTGTAAAAGACTTGCAACTTAACTTGGGCTTTTACAACATTGACAGGTGACTTAACTTGGACTTGAGCCTGTGTGCACAAATCAATTAATTTGACTCGTCACTCTCTCACTTTCTTTCTCTGTTATGGTTGTATTAACATTTAAGATGTAATTAATTTGAAAATTTTATATATATTTATATGTTATATTGCTACATTATTAAAAGGACTTGGGAGGACTTGAAATTTCTGACTCAAGACTTGCATGTCTCCACTCATGACTTGACTGTCAACTTATGACTTGAGACTCGTCTGTCTCGACTCGTGACTTGACTTGGGACTTTCCTGTATTGACTTGTGACTTGACTGTCTTCACTTGTAACTTGAGACTTACCTGTGTTGACTTGTGACATGACTCAGGACTTGACTGTCTTCACTTGTGACTTGACTTAAGACTTACCTGTGTTGACTCAAGACTTGACCTGGGACTTGTCTGACTTGACTGTGTTGACTCATGACTTGACTTAAGACTTACCTGTGCTGACTCATGACTTGACTGTCTTCACTAGTGACTTGAGACTTACCCGTGTTGACTTGGTACTTGCCTGTGTTGACTCGTGACTTGACTTGGGACTTGGCTGTGTTGACTTGTGCCTTGATTGTCTTGACTCGTGACTTAACTTGAGATTTGTCTGTCTCAACTCGTGATCTGACTCATGAATTATGTGTTGACTTGTGAGATTACTCGTGACTTGACTTGTGACTTGACTCGGAACTTGGCAGTGTTGATTTGTGACTTGACTCTGAACTTGAGGTCAATGACGTGGAGTAGTTGGTTCCACCTCTGTTAAACGAGTTAGGACTTGTCTTATGTGACATCTCGGCCTTGCAGGTCTCTGCTCTTTGACGTCTCACTCGAGCTCCCAGCTGGACTGGACGGTGCACTTCAGTGAGTCTGCACCGTCTGATGGAGGAACCTACCTGGTAAAGAAAAAAACCCGTTGTGTTCAGTGGTTTTTGGTGGTGCTGAAGTATGATCTCACCAGAAGATGCTCTTCTACAGGCCTCGCACAGACATCCAGAGATCCAGACCATCACTTTGCACAAGCCTCTGAACAGTGGAATGGGAGTTAGCATCGTAGCTGCCAAGGTGACCAAAGTCTGTCAACATGTTGCGGTACAGACGGTCTCGCCACAGCGGCCTTCGCCATGAACGTTCTCCCTCTCGTTTCTCCACAGGGAGCAGGACAGAGCAGCCTTGGGATCTACATTAAATCTGTCGTGAAAGGAGGTCCAGCTGAAATGGTTCTCTGCTCCAGCTGCACTTCAGAGGCCAAACAAGAGATTAAGTTTCACGTGTAAAGTTTGACCCAAATATTTTGTGTCTCTGTTGTGTCCAGAATGGGAGGTTAGCTGCTGGAGACCAGCTGCTCAGTGTTGATGGTCAAAGCCTGGTTGGACTCAGCCAAGAAAGGTAGCCACATGACCGCGGTTGGTTCTAATTTTCAAAAGCAGTTTTACTTGCTGGCTTTTGTGTTTGTTCCGGTCCTGGATGGAAATGCCAGAGATGATGCTTGGATGCGAGGAGATGAAGGGAATTTGTTTTTCTTGGTCGTTGTAAAACGTTCCACCGTTCACCAAACGGCTCCTGCAGTTCCACTAACCTGGCGAGGTTTTTCATGGTTATAAACTGGACGTTCGTTCTTGTGAGTCGTTGAAGTCATCCTCACTTCCTCTTGTACCGCGAGGAAATTTGAATTTGCTCAGCAGGTCCGTCTGAGGGAGCCAGTCAGATCAGTCTGTCTTTGTAGAGCTTAACGTGAAGACAACAGAGCTGAGATGTTGTTTGGATGGTAAACGGGTCTTAATTAGAGACTTGGACTTCCGTGACAGTCTCTTCAGGATTGTGGTGGATGAGGTCTACTGTGTCGACAAAGTTCATGGTAATGAGTGGGGATGGTCCGTCCAGTCTTGTAATACCACTTTGTTCCACTAGAGGTGCACTTTTTTGTGTCTTACGCTATTGGCAAACCAAAGCGCAGCTATCCAGGCTTAAGAAACCCAGAGCTTGACCCCCGAGTACATGGCAGCGCCATCAGTTCCAATATTTTGTTGCTGTGCTTTTGGATTGTGTTAATTCTGCAAACGGACCGCCGTGACGGGAACTTTTTTGAGATATGCTGCCCCCATGTGGTGGGTGGTGTTGGTACATGGAGTGGCTTTAGATTAAAAAAAACCTGCTCTGAAAATCCTGAATACTTTTGCGTCTCTAACTTCAGGGCTGCGGCCATCATGATGCAGACCGGCCCTGTGGTGACTTTACGCGTTGTAAAGTTCGGGGCGAGCTACCACGGCCTGGAGGGGCTGCTGAGAGAACCGAACCCAGAAAAAACTGCAAGTAAGAGCCAAATGATAAACGTACGTACTTTGTCTGCAGTTTCTTGCTCTTTAATGACCAGCAGTACCTTTAGGTGATGGAGACCGTGCTAAGTGCGACGGTGAAACGTCCATGCTGTACTGTGTCGTGGATCTCGGACCTTCAGAGAGGCTCCATGGAAGCAACAGGAGGAGGAAAGAGCAGATGATGCAGCGGAACAGACAACTTTATCGCTCCAATCCCAACATGGCTGGTGGGTGAGACTGCAGACGCCTCCTGACTGTGAACTACGTTTGATACACGAGCGATGAGAAGAGTGGTTTTCTGTCTTGTTCCTGCAGACCTCTACCTGGATGGAGCTGAAGACGCTGACCCTGACGTGAAAGGACACGGCGTCCCTTCTGTCTCCAGCATCAACCTCTGCACTGATGTGAGATTCTCCCAGTTTTTATTCACGTTCATTATTCTTTCAGCCTCAGCTGAATTAGGAAATCATTAATAAGACAAAATAAAACCCCGTAAACCTTCTCATAAAAAGAAAATGTATCACTACTTCAGAAACTGTGCTACATTCTCTGACTGAAAAAAAGGAATAGTTCAGGATGCTTTTACCCTCCCAAAGGGATTAATGTTCCATTTTCTCTCCGTCTGGATTCAGATGTTTCACAGAGAATATCTGACACTTCCAAACCCTAAATCCAAGGATAAGACCTTCTCTGAATCCAGCCAGGTACAGCAGACCTTCAAAGTGTCATGGAGTCCTTTAGATGCACCGAGCGCCTCTCAGAGGACCTTAATGGTATGTTTTATGACTAAAACAGTCGTATGTCATTGTTTCTTCAAGGTGTTTAGCAGTTTATTCTTTTATTTTTTTCCCTTCCAGCGTCAAGCCCTCTCCCAAGACAACTTATGTGTGGATGTTGGGCGCCCCCTGGTGGATAAAAGGCAGAACACGTGTCCACAGAGGGACCAGGATGCAAAGGAAGCAGCGAGCCACTACTCATCTTTCCCAGTCCGCACAACTGCTTCTACCCATGACATCCTCTCTGATCGAAGTTCCCCCGCCAGGAAGCAGCAGGTCGGCCGTACGAGCGCCGCTGGCGTCTGGAGAACCCCTTTTTCACAACAGTCAACTCCCACGCCTTCAGTCCAGCCAATACGCATCGACATCCCCATAACCAGAGCAGTGACTGCTCAGTCAAATCCTCCTCTCACCACCTTCCAGCACAGTTCAAGGATGAGCCACATTCTTCAAGTTGGAGGAGTGAAGCAAAGTCCTCGAAGCCAAGCCAGTCACATTTACGAATGTCCCAAACCAGCAGCTAAGACGCTCCCACAGCACCAGATATCCAGGGCCGAAAAGCCCCGAGTGAGCATCACTCCAACAAAGCATGTCTCCTTCCAAGAACTTCCCGCTCAACAGAAGAAGATGGCAGGCCCCGTCTGGCCGAAAGATCCCCGGGAGCCGGGTGACTCCTGGAAGAGGGAGGCCCCGGAGAGGCTGGAGAAGCAGCGGAGGCTTCAGGCGGTGGAGAACCTGGAGGAGGAGGTGCACGAGCTTCAGACTAAAGCCAAGCGCTCGGCGGAGGAGAACGACAGGCTTCGGAAACTGAGCGTGGAGTGGCAGTTTCAGAAGAGGCTGCAGGAGATGCAGCAAAGAGGAGAGGATGAGGAGGAAGACGAGGATCTGGACACCATCGTGTTCCAGGGGGACACAACATCTCAGATGGAGGTTGGAGAGGAGGAAAAAAACTCATGATAAGCAAACTGTTGTAAAATGGTCCATATGTTACCATTTATATTGCTAGACTTTACATAAACTATTTATTTTAAAGCTGAAAGCCACTTGATGTAGAAATACCACTTCTGACCACATGGGGGCAGCAAAGTACAGGAAAGTTCAGGTTAGGCCCTGCCATAAGACAAAAAAGTGCATGTTTATTTGTCAGACACAGCTAGAAGCTAGTAGCTGTTTTGTCAACAAGTCAGAATTCTATGCCTCCATGTGGTCAGAAGTGGTATTACTACATAAAGTGGCTTTAACGTGCGAGCAAGTTAAACTATGAGTAGATTTTTGTTCCTTCAGCATGAATACACAATAATTAAATGGATAACATTGAACAGGGGTGTCAAACCATTTTATCCTGGGCCACGTTATCACCATGGTTACTGTTAAAGGGCTGCTAATCCTTTATTTTCTCCACATTTCTTTTTTTTCTGACCTTTATCATAAAATTTAGACTTCAATAATAATCAATATATTTTTCTGTGAAATCAGAAAATTACAATTACAAACTTGCAAGATCGAGTTTTTATCGTACAATCACACATGTCATGAAAGATTGACTTTTTAATTTAAAATCAGATTTTTTTGTTAGAAAAAAACATTTTTGCAACATTTTGACATAAAATTGAAAACTTTCTATAGTTTAAACTTCTTGTCCTAAAAGCACAACTTTTTGTGATAAAATCTCAAATTTCACAAACTTAAGACACTATCATAAAAGTGAGGCTTTTGTACAAATAACACAATTTTTTGTCTTTTTTTTTTGTAAAACTGCAAATTTTCCAAGATTGAGTTTTTTTTTTTCTAAACCACCGAGACTTTATTGTACAGTCACAAATGTCACAAAATTGTGACTATTTAACTTAAAATTACATCAACATCTAGATTTTGCATACATGTGTGTGTGTGTATGTATATAAAAGAATAAAAGTAAAGAATAACCGTCCCGTTTATGGTAACCATGGTGACGATGTTGCCCAGGATGAAATAGTTCAAGGCCTCAGACTTAGTGGAATGACATTTTTGAGACTTTTCAGGAGTTTAAACAGTTATAAACCTGGGCTTTGATCAATGACGACATTTATGAATATGAATGTTATATGTAGCCTACTTATTCACCGCTCGTTCTCTTTATTTTTTTCTTCATTTTTAAAAACAAGGGAAGCTCTGGTGGGAGTGACGACAGGGAACAGAGCAAAGCAGAAGAGCAGTCTGGGAATCGTCTCTCTCACAGGGAAGGCGAAGCAAATACAGGTGACAATAAACTCCCACATGAAGAAAAACCATTTAGATCATGAGTTTCATTTATTCAACGGTGTTTGCTCATCACTTTGTGAATATTTCCACATTTCTGGCAGATCAAACAGCAAGCGGACTGAAGCCAAACATTGGTGACATGGCATCAAAAGAGTGAGTTTACACTTGGTTCTCACACAAAGATATATACTTTAAAATTTAACCCAACTTCACACGAATAAGAGTTCTACTCTCATGACACAGAAATGTCCACACACTGTCATAAAGGAAAAAAAAAAAGGCAACTGGAATAAACATCCCTGAGTTAAACAAATCTGCAGCCTACGATCCATAAATATGTGTATGTGTATTTAAAAACAAAGCCATCTGTGTCCCTACAAAATGGATAAATTCAAGTAATTCTGCTTTCATGGATTTCATGCATTTTTGCAGGAACCAGGTGGAGAAGGTGAAGAGAGTGTCAGCTCCTGAGAAGCTCACGTTCAGGGAGCGTCAGCGTCTCTTTTCCCTGGCGTCCAGTGCATAAAGGAGGGATCAAGTGTTTCTCAACAGAAACCTCTGAACAGCAGTGGATGCCTCATGAAACGATGTTTTACAGTGTTGTGCACTTCAAGGCAGTATGCATCTATGTAAACATTTGAGCTCGGCATTCCAGGTTTGACCATTTTCAATTACCAGTTAATAAAGTATTCATTTAAACCTGAGGCACATTCTTTTCATTAACTGTGAAAATGTTGACTAGTTTCTGCCCATTGGAACCATTGAAGCTACTTGGTGCGCTGGTAAAACTGCACCACCGCCTTCTCTTGTTCGTGCGTCTCGATGGAACCGCTCCGTATTCTGCGGATCTCGTTGATCGCTTCGATCCCGGAGATCTTCCTCGTCTTCACCAGGTAGCAGGCCAGCATGGTCCCTGTTCTGCCGTGACCGTGCATGCAGTGAACGGCCACACCCTGGCGAGCAACAACAGTGTTTATTTGCATCGGCCTTTTGTCAGGCAGAACACACCCTGGATTAGTTTGTCTTGTGCAGGATTAGAGCGCAGAACAAAAGAATGTGTGGTTCGATACAGACAACCTGTGTCAAAGCTGGATACGTGCAATATATGACCCTAAAGCAGGGGTGTCAAAGGCCATTTCATCTCGAGCTGCACAGTCACCATGGTAACCGTTAAAGGGCCAGTAATTCTTTACTTTCTCAACCGGCAACTTTTATCATAAAATTGAGACTTTTGCACTAAAATCACAAGTGTTCTTGTAAAATCGCAAATAATAAGAGACTTTTTTCATAAAGAAAAACATTTTGTGACAAATTTCCCAATATATGTTCTTGTCATGACCTCTAAAAATTTCAAAAGTTGCAACCTTTAATATCAATTAGACTTTTCTGTTCTTTTTGTAAAATAATAGACTTTAAAAAAAAAATATGCTAATTTTGTTGTAAAATTTAAAAGATTGACCTTTTTTTCTTTTTGTTCCAACAACCAAGGCTTTTAAATGTGACTTTATAACTTAAAATTACTTTTATTTGTTGGAAAATATAAACTTTTTTGCAACATTTTGACAAAATTACAACAGCGGTAAAATTGGAAGTTCTATAAAATTTCTATAATTACAACTTTTCGTCCAACAATCTCAGGTTGTTGTTACAAAAAAAAGTTTATTTTAAAAAAATCATAAGCTTTGACAAAAATGAGCAACATTTTGCTGTTAAATCGTTTGCAAACATTTAGTAAATCTGACTTTTTGACATAAACCAGCTGCTCTCCACTTTTTGATGTCAAACGGGCAGTCGCATTAAAATCTCGTCTTTGGATTCTTGTGCGCCACATAAAATGAACTGGCGATCCTTCAGTTTGACACCCCTGCCCCAACGAGTCATGAGAATACAAAAACAAAGCCTCACCTCTCCCTTAGCGTTGGCCTCTTCCACAATAGAAAGAAATTTATCGATCTGACTTGGTGAAGGAGGAGTGAAGTCGGCTATCTTGATGTGGTGGAGCTGCAGCGCCGGACACGAGTCGTGGTAAGGCGGCTTCCTCTCGCACAGGCAGACCAGGTGTTTGATGCCATTGTCCAGCAGATACTGGTACTCGCACGCCATCCTAGGCAGTGCCAGTCCAGCCAGTTTGCCTGGCTCCACCCAGGAGAAGTTGTTTGGAGGGAAAGAGCCCATGCTGAGACTGAGAAGAGACGTCAGACCAGAATTAGTTAAAATATTTTCTAAACGTGCACATCGCTTCAGCTTCTCAAGCAGGTTTGTTTCATAAGGTGACAAACTGGAACCAAAACCAACAAAATCTTATTGATACCCAACCCTACTTCCTGGGAGCAAATATACAAATCCTACTTTGGTCATGCCGAGACCCGCCCTACTCTGTCTTTGATTGGCTGGCTATGCAACATTGTAAACTTTTAACTTGTCTCTACTTTGTAAAAATAGTTGTGAGGTTTTGGGTTTATTTTTGATGTGTGATCTGAGCATTTTTACTACTGATTTGTACCACCCACCTGAAATGTAGCTTCAGTATCGCCAGAGAGATCCAAGACAAGAAAACCAATAATTTAACCAAGACCCATAAATAAATTAGACAATTCATTCCCAAACTGATCGAGGCTTGGGTAACCAATGATGCTGTTGACCTATGAGACGGGCTACTGCCAGTCGAAGGAGGAGAGGAGGAAGGACGGTTTGTAGGCAGAGAGACGGGGAAATCAAGAGACGAGGACTATGGTAGGGACTTTGAATGTTGGGACTATGACAGGAAAAGCATTTTCACATGATGCAGAAGGTGGATATTCTGTGTTCAGGAGACCAGGTGGAAAGGTAGGAAAGAAGCTCAGGAGCAGAGTTCACGCTGTTTTATCATGGTATGATAAAAGCTGTGGTATTGATAAGGTCTGGAGAGGCAGAGCAGTATGTTAGAGTGGTGGACAACACTATGAGAGCTGGAAGACTGGTAAGGTGTGTAGTAGGTGTGACAGAGGAGTTCCAGGTAGAGGTGGACCTGCAGCAAGGATCAGCCCTTTACTGTTGGCATGGTGATGGACAGGCAGACAGATGAGGTTAGACAGGAATCTCCATGAACTATATTGTTTTTTACATGTGGCCCGGCCGTATAATGGGAAGTGTAATTAGATTAATTATTTACAATTTAATTGATAGTTACCACGCCACTTC
>JBAMYA010042443.1:0-14416 GCA_037176975.1 Arrhamphus sclerolepis
TTAGGTGTGAATGAGAGTGTGAATGGTTGTATGTATGTGGCCCTGCGATGGACTGGCGACCTGTCCAGGGTGTACCCTTGCCTTTTGCCCGAAGTAAACTGGGATAGGCTCCTGCGGACCCTCATGACCCTGCACAGGAAATAGCGGGTATAGATAATGGATGGATTTCATAAAATTTGCAACTTTTGTCATAAAACATCTTAAATAAAATCTCAATTTTCACAAAAATTGCAACCTTTATCATGGAATTGGTCCACAATTTCAAGAAATCACAAATCAAAACTGAGAAATAACTTTTTTTCATGCAAAATCACTAATGAAAAAAAAATGTCTTTTTTGATTTAAAAAAAAATCAAAAGAAAACAGAAAATTTACTGTAAAATTATAAATTTTGAAATATGGAGTCTTTGTAATTTCAGAAAAAAGAGATTTTTTATCGTACCATCAGAATTGTCACAAACCTTTTTTTGTTAACTTAAAATCACACATTTTTGTTGGAAAATATGAACTTGTTGCAACATTTTGACATAAAATTACAAGTCGTAAAATTGCAAATTATTCTGTAATTTCAACTTTTTGTCCTAAAATCACAATTTTTTATTTAAAAAATGAAATTTTCCAAAATTCACAAATTAAAAAAAAAAAAGAAAAGCAACTTTTTGTCATCAAATACTTTTCAAACATTTGCTAAATCCTGATATTTTGAAATAAACCAGCTGCTCTAAACCTCAGCTAGTCCACTTTTTGATGTCAGAACTGAATCATACGGACTGACAGCAATGAAACTCCCTTAGAAATGTTCTAGTTAGAAGTTTATCATTGTCTGCACACTCTTGGGGGCCAGATAAAATGAAGTGACGGCCTGGATTTGGCCTGTGGACCTCGAGTTTGACAAATGTCATAAAGCAGCAGTCACAGCAGTGAAAGATGGCACACATGGAACTGATGCTGAGAAGGTTAGCTGGCTGCATTACATCAAAATAAAAATGATTTGTCAACTAAACAACTTAGGACTATCGATAACTGCACAAATACCATTGACACAGAATATGTTAAATTATTTTATGAAGTCAAGTTTTTAAAACATTGGTAAAAATCAAAAAGAGGTAAGGTTATACTACATTGAGTAATCCACACTCGTCATTTGAAAGCTTAAAGACTGTCCTGATATATTTCACCCCATGGTAAGGAAACCGTATCCAGATGAAACGTTATTGATCTCATCTTCTAAAGAGCCCAGCTAACCTTTCTTTTATCTGCTTAAGGTTAGAAAGTCTTTGACATCAGTGTGGAGGCTGTCAGCTGATTACTCTGGAGCTAAACAGTGGTTTTAAGTGAGCTGTAGACTCACCTTTAATCCCCACTTATTTGGGTAATGGGGAGAAATTTGGAAGGGTAAAAGGAGATTTAGTGATGTGTATCAGCCAGGGTGGGCTTAGATAAAGCCGGAAACTTTCCAGGCAGATTGTTCTATTAACTTGAATGAGTCGGCCCTCATTAGATGTGTTCATTAGCCTCTCACTGTGCTCGTCACCACCAAATAATTAGAGCGGAGCTCAGTTGTATCCCAAGTAATTTGAGCACAGTGTGTTTTGAGTCTTGAGAAAAGGAAAACACAACAAAAACAATTAAATGTCTCTTGTAGACTATAGTTTCATGGTGGTCCAACACATGTCGTTGGGAACAGTACCACTGAAGCTTCATTTTGTTTTTCATCTTTCATTCAATTACTCTCATGTCAAAGGAATTTGAATACAAAACTATGAAGTCTACTGCTTTGACTGTGGTTTGGTGCAGCTGTTCGACAGCATTTTTGCCCACGTCTGTTTGAGTTGACCTCACTGTGGATCAAGTATATCTAGGGACCTTCTCAGATAAACTCTCCCAATATATTTCCATGTGTTGACTCCAGGGTTTAAGCCACAATTTGAATGTGTTCAGCTGGTTTTGGTGTTGAGTCTTTTCTTGTTTTCTTGTCTCTGTCCTTTTCTGTTTCTCATAAATGTTTAAACAAAAAATAAGGGTTTAACAATAAAATGTTGTTAATTTTGTCCAAATTTTGTCCTGTGAAAATTTTGCTTGGATTAAACTCAACACATGCTGCAGGAATATGAGCAGGTTGGTTCTGAGCTCAAACAACCCCAGAACGCCACTGTAGACCAAATCCAGGAAATAGCGGGAAACCTGACATCACAGCTGGTTGAGAAGACAAAGAATAACCGGCCCTTAACCATGGTGATGATGTGGCCCAGGATGAAATAGTTTACACCCCTGTTTTAAGAAATGGTGGACCAAAAGTGTAACTAAAAAATGGAAATTTCTGATGAGACACCACTGATTTATTTTTATTTCTCCACGGGTTTAAAAATAAATTCTTAACCCAATACCTTGAAATGATACACCACGTAAAACCCGCAGTAACCTGAGAGCTGAGGCCAGGAGGGACAGATGTTGGTGGCTGGGAAATGAGCTGAGTCATTCTGAAGACAGCACACAACGTAAGGTCAAACAAGACTCTCGAGACTCAAACGCAATAACATCAATGTCACTTCTAGAGGAAATAACTTTCTACAAGATTGACTGCGCCACTCCTGTGAAAGAGCAGAGAAAGAAGACAAAGGATCCTCATTGTGACTGTAAAAACAAACCATGATAGTAAAACTATAAATCATCTGTTGTTGTAGTCCCCTGGGCAAGACAGTTAAATTACTTTTGGAGATAAGGTGACACAGCTGCCACCTGTTGGTAAGTAATGACTGTGACGGATATAAAACAAAATGTATTGTTTTTTACATTTTTTCTATATAGAAACACAGCATTGCACAGTAATATTTTCATATCGAAGCTCAGAAAACTGCTCTCATTCAGTATGCTGGTATATTCATCTGAGCTGATTAAAAGAACTTGGAAGATAAAGTTTCTTATTCTTACAATCATCTTGGGACTATTTTGTAAAGAGATCATTTTGATTTAATTGCATATATTAAAGTAATTAATGGAAGGAGTTTTTACTTGAAATATTAACCACTGAATTAATTTACGTGAATAAGGATTCATGCTCAACAATTGGCAACCAATCAGGACAAAGGAAAATGAGCTATTTAACATTCAAAGAACTTAAATAGTTCTCTACCTAAATAACTTTGGTCCAGTCTAGTTGTATTAGGTCAAGGTCAAATTTATTTATATGGCACATTTCAAAACAACAGAGTTAACCAAAGTACTTTACAATCAACCAAAAATGATTGTTAAAACAATAAGAGAATGTAGAATATGCAATGCACATTGTACATTTGTAAATATGTGTTCTTTATTTCATTTTGATTCTGCATACTATTTAATATTTTTATTTTTATTTTATTCTGTTTTATTATTACTTACATTAACCTGTGTTGTTTGCACCACTACAACAAAACAAATTCCAGTCCGTGAACATCTTTACAGAAATGGCAGTAAAGCAATTCTGATTCTGATTCAGAAAACACAAAGCATAAAAACATCATAAAACATAAAACATGAATAAATAAAACAGTAAAACAGAATCAGCAGTATAGTCCATTATCTATCGGTGTCAAAATAAATATTTGTTTTGTGAAAAGAAAGAAACTTAACATTGTAAAATGGTAAATTTTGAATATTACATATTTTTTGTAAAATTATTATTATTATTATTATTGTTATTATTATTATTATTATTATTATTACAATAATAATAACAATACAATAATTTTTGTCACAGAATCTCAAATTTCACAAAAATCTCAACCCTTTATCAGAGAATGAGACTTTTGTACGAAAATGACATCTTCTTTCTTGTGTAATTGTGGCACTGTGTGTTTTTGGAAAAATCAAAAGTGTTTTCAGAGACTTTAAAGTTAAAAGACTTGAGTAAAACATCTTACCCCGATTTAAAAGAAATGTTAAAACATGTTAAAGAGGGACTGTTGTGATATTTTTGGTAATTTCATTAATTTCCCAGCAGGTCTGGTTTTGTCTCACAATAGAAGTACCCGAGGCCTGTATCACAAAGCAGGATTAACTTTTCCTGGGTTCCTCAGACCTATCAAGTTCAACAAACCCTAACAAATCCAGTCAGGATAATTGGTATCACGACGCTGTCTATCAAGTCAGTAACTCAACCCTGGGTTATCTTATCAAGACCTGTGAACGCGCACGTATAAAGGGCAGGTTCTGAAGTAGGGGACCAATCACAATCATGAGCATCATATAGGAAGGAGGCAAAATGCCTGGCGACACATAACAGGCAGCATAAATGCATAAGTTACACATATCTGGTACTGATCACAGCCATGAATCCTATAAAAATCAATGTGTTGTGCTAATGAATAGAATATATGACAATTAGTCATCTAAGTCTAATCTTCCTAAGGTGTAATTCCTCAGGAGTGTCAAGAACGTGGGAGCAGGTTAAAAATAAACATAAAAACATCATTGCGTCTGGTAAGTTGGTCTTTCGAATATACCGTCAGGCTGGAATAAAGCTTTAAGCTTTGGCCACTATTAAATCATATCCATAGCAGAGCATATGAGTGGAGCAGAGTGGGAAGTGAGTGAGGAGCGGAGCGTTCAAAATATAGCCGGAGCCAGTTTTTATCCAAAGGCCGGAGTGATCGCTCTGTGCCGCTCCAGTTCGCTCCAATACCGCTCACACCACGAGTATCGGGCTTGAGCGAAGCTGCTGCTCCCGCCGTAGCCTCAGACTGTAACACAGCTTGCGTTAAGTCAAGTGCTACAGTCACTGAACCTGCTAGAGAATCTTGACCAAAATAAGGATGACCCTCTCTTTCTGTGAACCAGCACAGTGTATGTGACAAAACAAAATGATTAGCCTGAATTAGGACAGACTAGTTCACATAATTTTTTCACATTGCCACTATTTTTTCTATTGTCTCTTTTTGGTCCATGTAGATTATTAATGTAGTTTGTAAACAATGGTATGGTGGTTAAAAATGTTATTTTACTGTTACATTTTGTAGATCACAAGGTTTAAAACTACTTAAAAACACAGACAAGAAAAAGTAACTCCGCCAGAGTGTCTATTTCAGGTCACTTTTGCCTTCTATAATGAAGTGTTCCACGTGCGCTAAAAAGTGCCCTTTTTCCCCCCCTGAGCACTTGACCCCCAAAATGTCCTATGCACGCCACTGGTTTGGGAGAAGGTGCTACAATACCTTGTGCAGCTTCAACTATTAAAATGGTGCCATATAAACCCAAACCGGCTACTCCAACATAGCATAACCTCCTTTAGTCCCCTCATTTTTATTTACTATGCACAGACTAACCTTACATTTACAGGAATTACTACATTTCCAATAATTATTGCTTATTACTTGCTCAGAAGGATGCATTTCCTTTCTAAGGAGACTCTGCCATTAGGGCATCTTGTAGACAAACTGGTGTTTTCAGTCTGCAACACAGTTTTAGTAGGTGGTACCGATCAAATAAACTTCTCTATGAGTGGCCGGACTCAAGTTTTCTCAGCAAAATGCTGCCTTGCAGAAAGATAACTTAATTCATTTCACCTGTAGTGGTTTTAATGTTGTTTCTCGGTGGTGTCTGGATGTGCACAGGAAGCACCCTAACCCATCTCTTTGTTGTCTTTCCAGATGGCTGCTGACTCACATCCATCAAATACATCTCCTTTTGACCACAAAACTTTGTAGTTTGATTGAAAAAGCCGCCTGCTGACTTTTTCCAGTAAAATAAATAAATAAAAATCTGTTATCTCTAGCACACAGCGGCATTGGAGTGATTTTCTTTTTCTTTCCTCAGCTGCTTATTGATCTCAGGCGGACTAAAATAAAACCCTTCATCCAAACTTGTGAAGTTTGAAATGCTCATCTGGCTTGAACAGCTGCTTGAGTGACTTCTCTGAACCCCCTCTTGGCTCAGCTAAGCTTGGAAAATTAGGGAAGTAAAAAGAAACGCATCAAGCCATGCTCCACTGCCAGAGGAAATGATGGAATAATTTCATAAAGAAATGAGAAAGCTGCCGTACATGGATGAAAATTTGAAAACAGTACCAAAGGGCCCACATTAATTGAATGCCACTCACAGGAGGTGCCGCGGTTGACACAAAAAAGCATAATTGCTTCATGTTTTGTTTTGTTTTTTTCAGTTTTCTGAAAGAAAGGAAGGAAAATCCAGAAAGTTTCTGCAGATTCACATCCGGTAGGGATGCTGCTGCTGATGACTTGTCACTTAGTCATCACTTGTGTCATATTGAAATGTCAGCCAGCATTTCCCTCAGTCTGTCAGTGTTGTTGCCCATTAACAACAGCTGATGCCAAGATTATCCACAGACCTCTGAAATAAATACTGTTACTGTTGGGGTAACGGACAACTCCAGCAGGTATCTGCTCAAAAAGGAATACCAAACATTTTCAGTGACATCTTATGTTCTGTAAGCTTTTTTTCCTCACATTTTGAGTCATATAACTCCTGTCATCCTGCAATATGACCATTCATATGACCAGAAACAAATCTGCTCAGTGTATACAGTTGGTCAACTGCCCAACTGAACCAACCCCTGATGAAACCAGTGAACCTGGCTGGTATGGTAGACAACAACAACAGCACACTGTTTAAATGCCTTTCTGGTTCAGGCACTACTCAAGGTACTTTTACAACACAATCAGCTCTTACTGCCACACACACAGTAACCAGATCAACCTATGACCAGCATCATCACCATGGTAGGAACCAGCTCAGAGAGGCAGGACAAAGCTGTGAAAGCCAACAGTAGAGCCAATGGCTAGCTCTATTTCAAGCACATCAAATGAACCAAAGTATGTGAGTGGTCAGCCTTATTAGGACAATTGTCATGGATATATTGCATAATCGTAGAGACCAAAACTGATTTTTTGTACCAGGCTGTAAATATGTTGAATTCTGCTGCAAAGTTGGCCACTTTAACATGGGAGTCAATGGGAATTTGCTCTGTTTTGGAGCCAGCACCTAGTGGTCAGTGGAGGAACTGCAACAAAAACTTATTTCCTCATTGGGGTTCAACACAGAAGTGGAATGGTTGCTGCTTGGGTAAGACCAGTCCAACACCGTTGTAGTCTGAATGGTAAACAGTCATTATGAGTCGACTCTATCAACAACAGTTAATTAAAGACTTGGACTTCCATGACAATCTTTTTAGGGATTGTGGTGGATGAGGTCCATCTTAATTAAAAATGTTAAGAGACATCTAGTAAACTTGCTCTCCAGATAAAAGAAACTATTCAAGTAGTAATTTGAGTATGATTATGTATATCTGAATAACGTTAGAACGAACAGTTACACACTATCCTCAAATTCTTCTTGCAAAAATGACAATAATTGTATTCCATTTTCACTATATTGGCGTGTCTCTTCATCAATCCCTGTGGGGTGTCAAGGACGTGGGAGCTGGTTAAAAATAAACATAAAAACATAACTGCGTCTCTCTACAACGCTCACCCATTGCATAGTTTACATAACTCTGAATACGCCACCTAATTTATCGTTCTGATTGGTTGTAGTGCTAACTGGCTGCGTCCAGATGCAGTTTGAGAAGCAACAGCTGGTCCCACCTCCTGGATGAGAAGGTCCTACGGCTCGTTTTCAGACCCTACATCTGTCCAGTTGTGGCTCTAATCTACCAGTCTGTCATGTATTTACATTTCAAAAATCTATACAATCCATGCAATACATTCTAGAAAAGTCATGATGAAACGATACCCTTGTGAACTTTGGACTCCATTGTTATAATGGTATAATGGGATCATTAAAAATGCCCGTCATCCATACATTATGTTACACACTGTGCCCGCAGTGTTTCATAATGTCCTTGTACAAAAGAAAATGCCTATTAATGAGACATATCCATATGGAAATGTCTGTGATAATCCAAGCCCCCATAGATCATCCAATCTAAGATTATCCACACTGGAGACTTGAACATCTGTATACTGACCATAAATAGAGGTTAATGTTGTCTTGGGATCTCTCCAATGACCTGAAGGTACATTCTGTAAATGCAGCTCATAGTATATATCTGGACCAAAACAAGACAGATTATTATAATTCAATCTAAATGTGATGTCAGGATGCATTAAGTGTTAAATTGTTAATGCTCTGTGCAGAGTGCCCAGGGGTTGGAAAGAGATTGCACTTTTTTTTTTTTTTTTGGTCAGGTATTTGTTATTTCATGAAGGAGTGAATGCTTATTTGTATATGTGACACCCTAATGGAGGAGAACTTCCATGAGCAGCATTCCCTGACATCTGAGTGATTAATCTGCTCTATCTGAGGTAATCCCTGCTGCTGGAATTCAGAATGAAATAATTTAGTTTTAACCAGCCACATGTGAAGGTGCAGCAGTCAAGTCATTTGCAGAACAGTAGGTCTCAGTAGTAACTCATATCTTATCGTTATGCCTTCTTATGTAATGTTGCATTTTTTCCCACTCCAGATTTAATGCTGTAATTTGTTTTTCTTATCCTGTCCTTGCAGACCAATAAAACTTTATTGATATTTTCCACCTTCATGGCATGTTCCTCCTGGGCACTTTGGATTCACAAAGCTGAAAACATGAGTTATTACCGTTGACAGTCATATAAACCAGAGGAACAAGGAACCATGAAATGACTAAGCAATTAGAGTATAGAAGAAAAGAAAATAGAATCTTAAAAATTAAGGTACATCGTCATAAAACTATATGTTGGAAGCACACATAAATTGCTGCTGGAAATTAACGAGCAAATTAGTCCGTTTCTTTGGTCATACTGACAAAATTTCATTACTGTGACAGTAAAATGCAGACCATATTAGCCTGATGTAAAATAAAGTCTAAAACATGTGAATTAACATTTTTCCAAAGCAGAATACAGACCAAATAAATATTCAGGAATGCTAGGATAAATTATTTCTAAACTCTAGTCAAAATGCAGAAAAAACAAAATCCATATTATGTCTTTGGAAGGATTAAGGATTGAAATACATGCACCTATAATTTGGGATTAAATAGGGCAATGTTTGTACTCATTTAAGAAAATCACATACACTTTATTTATTTAAAAAAATAAAGATAGAAATCTTCAAGTTTGATCATGACAACAGTTTTAAATCATTCAAATATACTACAAATACAACCTATATAATGGCAAAATTTACAGCTAACATAAAGTTAAACAACAGCTTGAAAGATGTCCAGACTTTTGCTGTTCATGCAAGACGGGGGCTGGTGACACACAAAGAAAATCATAAAATAAAAACAAGATTTTCAAAGACAGATACAAACGTCAATAACTGCAATCGAAAATGCTCCTAGCTTACTGTTATCTTGAAAAAGAAAACTTTACATGCTGCTAACAGCCCTAATTGGCTTTGTCTAAGAATCAGATGTGGGGTTGAACCCTTCTCAGAAAGACTATAAATGCTTCCACAGCAGCAATACGATTTTACTCGATGATATTTCCTGGTGAACAATTTACAGTTTTGCTGAGGCACTTACTTTTCCTTTTATTAAATAATGCTTCCGAGCACAAAGCTAAAATTACAAACTTGACCTCCTCTGGTGAAATTAATCCCATCTGAACAGACCTTTATGTAACCCTTGGTATTTCAGAGTCATTCTCTGCTCAGGGGTGTGGTGTAAATGTCAAACTAACCATTAGTGAAGAGGTTTGGTGCACACTCTGCCTGATATGTGAAAGAAAAGCGGTGAAATGGATGCCGATTGCTGATATTTGACTGCAGTGTTGACTGACAGTATTAGAACAGTGGGTCATAGATTTGGCCGAGTTAAATTTTGTTCATCATTTTTAGTCATAAGTCTCCCCAGCCACCTCCTCCAGCTGTGCAGGAGTGGAGGACGTGTCTGCACTGAGAAATTTTGTCCATTAAAGTCATGAACAGCACTGGTCGCAAAGGGCAGCTTTGATGGAGCCTGAATACACCTTACTGTCAATAACCACAGGGCCAACAGGACATACCCTGCAAGGTACCCTGAGGGACATGATCAAAGGACGTCTTCTATGGCATCATTGCAAAGGAAAACCTAAAGTCTGAGAACCAAATCCCAAAATCTGTAGCCAAGGAATCAAAATCTGTAAAAGACTTAAATCATCTTTTCTTCCATCAGTTCTAAAACCAAAGAAAGAAAGATTGAAATCTTGGTTACATGTTTTAATATCTTGGTTACAAATTCTGGGTTTTGTTCCTCAAATTTTGGGTTTTAAGTCACCATACATTGGCAAACATCTACACCTCCTCCAAGATCCTATCAAGGATGGAGATGTTTTTGAAATTTGTTTTATGCACGGTTTCTGGCTTCATTTTATTCATTTATTCTTCTTTCTTTCAATGTAATTTTAACTGACAATAAAGAAATTTCGACTGATTTCCAGCTTTGACATTAGCTGTCCCTTAAGCTTTGGAAGCACAAGCTCGTTACCATTTATACCAGATTATTCTGGTATAAAATTCTGCTGCATTCTGCTGCATTATTTATTCTGAGCTTTTCCCTTATTTTAAACTCATGCTTGTCTGACTGAATCTAGGCAAGGCAAGTTTATTTGTAGGGCACATTTCAGCAACAAGGACACTCAAAGAGCTTTACTTCATGAGAGAGAATGAAACAAAGACAGACAGTAACTGCAAAGAAAATAGAAAACAATACACCAAGTTATGATAGAGTTACAGTGCAGTATTGAATATTATACATTTTTAAATTGGAATATCTTAAAGTTAAAAACTAGAATGGTGGGGTAAAAAAAGGAAATTCAGTCAAAGACAGCTATAATGAAATGAGTTTTTAAATCTTGATTTAAAAGAAGTTGCAGTTTTCTGGGATTTTTTTCCAGATGTTTTGGAAAAAGCTGAATGTTGATTCTTCATGTTTAATTCTGGTTCTGGGGACTCAGAGTAGACCAGGACCAGAAGACTTGAGTGGTCTGGATGGTTGCTACGGTAACATCTAGTCTCTGATGTACCTTGTCCCGAAACCATTAAGTGCTTTATAAACTACCAGAAGGACTCCAGCTGCAGCGTTCTGCATCAGCTGTAGCTGACATTGTAATGTAAAGCTGTTTGTCATCTGCATAGTTTTGGTTACTTATCTTGTTATTTATGATAGTATGAGCTAGTAGAAGCACATAATGTTAAACTGGAGAGACCCCAAGATAGAGCCTGGGGGAATTCCCTGTCCTTTCAGTAAGACTCAAACCAATTCAGTACTGTGCCAGAAAGTCCTGCTGATCCAGACTGTTATTTTTCAACAGTGAATCTAAACCCACAAAGTAATATTCTTTGCTTAAGATTTGGGTCCACTTGTAGCTGGATCAACAGGTTGTATGATCTTCAAGAGGCCATGCACATTCATTGTATCATAGTGGTTTGTTTCTTCAGGTTTGGACAGATTTCTTTCCCTCTTTTGAAGATATACAGGGATTGCTCTCATTCATGAAGACAGGAAAACCTCCATTATCTCAATCATCAGCAATACAGTCAGTTTATGTAGTCTAGTCTTAAGAATATTGGTGACTAAGGACCAAAAAGGCGGGAGAAGTGAATGATATCCTAAATCTCTGCCACAGCAAAATAACCGAAAAAAAAATAAACCTTGCCAACAGAATCAAGGAGACAAAGGGCTGTAAATATAAACAGGGGATGTGGATGATGTAGATCGCATGTGTCAAGCTCGAGGCCTGCAAACCAAATCCAGAAGCCACATCATTATATCGGGCCCCCAAAAGTGTGCAAAGACAGTCATGAACTTTTAATGATTCTGAAGAAGGTTCAATGAGACTGCCGGTTTGATTCAGTTCTGACATCAAGAAGTGGAATAACTGAGGTGGAGAGCAGCTGGTTTACGTAAGAAAGTCAGGATTTAGTAAAAGTTTGAAAAAGATTCTACAACAAAAAGATGCTATTTTTTCCTTGTAAAAAAAAAAGAACTTGTAATTTTTGTATATATTCTAAAATTTCTATTACAAAAATTTGTGATGTTTAAAGAAAAAAAAGTTAAAATCAAAATGTTTCAAAAACTTGATATTTTCCAAAAAAAAAAGTGTAATTTTCAGTTAAAAATAAAGAAAGAGGAAAAAATCTGTGACATTTTTGATTCTTTGATAAAGAAGTCTTGATTTTTTTTTTAAAAAAATCTTGGTCTTACAACAAGATTTGCTTTTCTACAAAAACATGAGAAAAACTTACTTGATATTTTCCAACAAAAATCACAATCACAATTTTGTGATTGTATGAAAAATACAACAAATATATGTTTTAATAATAAAAAGCAATTTTAAAATGTGTGATATATAGGAAAGAAAATTGTAATTTTATTACAAAAGCCAGTTTTGTGATCAGAGCGAATTTAGTGAAATTGAGATTTTGTTAAAAAAAAAAAAAAAAAAAAAACTGAGTCCAGGAACTAGCAAGAAGAACATATCTGTTTGAGAAAGTAAAGAATAACATGCTCTTGAATGGTAACCATAGTGATGTGATGATGTGGCATGTAATTAAATAGTTTGACACCTCTGATATAGATACAGGATGTAACATAATACACAGAACAAAATAAACTCCAACTCCCATCAGATTTTTGAGTCAACCTGTCTTGTTTTCTCCCTGCCACCCACCTTACAACAGTGACAAGAGACAGAATTTCACAATTTGTTGGACTGCAAGGGATGTAAATAAGCTTTATGGTTAATGGACAGTTTTTAGCTGATATTTCACCAATTGCATTCTCTAAGGGAATAAATAATACACAGACAAGTATTAGGTCCTCTTCATTTCTTCACCTTGATGCAAGACTGTTTCAGGATTTAAGGCGGGTCTCTGCTGCTATAAATCAAGCTGACAAATGGCAGAGACATGAATAGAATGGATATTCCAACTAGCTATCAATTACGCTGCAATGCATGAGTCTGCCTGCTGTCTGCAGCTCGCCCACAAACCTGTTATTTAAGGATTAGTATTAAAAGCCTGTGCTGTAACTAAAACAAGTTTGACAGAGCAGTTCTTCATTCACACAAATGCACATGCTATACACCGATTCACTAAGTAGAATATAAGATCTGACAGAAATCATTTCAGGGACCAAATGGTACACCTGGGCTCCATGTCTGTTTGCATCGCCTAATCACTGCTATCAGAAGGTCCAGACAGCTGCAGAGTGATATTTATGCTGCTAAAGCAGACTGAAAGACACGTGGAACATCATGAGAGAAGATGTTTGTTGAAGCAGAACAATGACTAGATACAGCTAAAATAGTGCAGCTGCTAGTAAACAATGTGAACCCAAGGCCACACAAGAACATAGATGCATTTACACACAACATTTGCACAACGCTCTGTACGCAATACACTTGGAATGAATGCAGCTGTGGAACTGTCCTGTTTATAAATGGTTGCAAAGTAGAGATGCTTTAAGTCAAAAGTAATTACAGTCATTATTATCACAATGCTTTTGCAGCTGGGAAATTGGAAAGCACAACTTCTGAGCACATCAGGTTTCCAACTTTTAACTGGAACAATTTCAGCAGGGTCATATAAAGAACATAATCTAGAAAGTCAGACTTTTCATTAAATCTGTTCCATGTTCTAATTAATGTTTTTTTTTAAAAAAAAAGATTTATCATGGTCAGAACCATAGACTGTATAAGAACTGGATTGACCCCATGTGACATCACCCATAGGTTTTCTGCGTTTTAAGCTTTTTTTTTTTTTTTCCCTCTTACTATGTTGAACCATGTTGACGAGTGTAACAACCAGGGCAGGGAAACCCACCCTCTGTCAATCACAGCTAACTAACTATTTGGCTGTCTTAGTTTTTACAAACCTAAGAGGCTAGTTAATATTACTTTAAATTTATTCTGATTAGATCTGTCCAAACATCCTCATTTGAAGTTATGCTACTAAAATGATATCTGAAACAAGTTTTTCCAGAGCTGAAACAAGGACTAGCACAGCTTTGATTGGACCTGCTGGTTGCTCAGCTCATCTCTGGACAAGTCTACTGCCATTAGCCTGTGAGTTGAGTTATAAATGACCTGAAATGAGCAAACAGCTCTTTTAGCCATGTTGGAGGAGATGTGAATCAGCCAGTGGACATCAGATTTAGTTTCAGGAACGACATTGGAAATAACTATGTAAATAAATATGTAAGAGTACTTACCTACAGAGGCACAAACGATAAGCCTGGCAAGAGATGGTTTATTCAAGAAAACAGCTCTTATGAATAGAAAAAAATACATTCTCTGTTAACACCTGGTCATTTTCTCTTCAGGTATGCTTCTGTATAAACTACTCAGAGATTATGTGTGTTGAATCATCTCCTCCTACAGGTGCACAATAAAACCAATAGAACTTTGGTTAAAGTTGTTAAAGCCTATCTCAAAATTAGCATAATTATACACATTAT
>JBAMYA010042444.1:0-14413 GCA_037176975.1 Arrhamphus sclerolepis
CACGAAGAGTAAACCATAACTAACAGTACATGATCACAAACAGTACACCATCACCAACAGTACATTATCACCAACAGTACACTATTATCAACAGTACACTATCACCAACAGTACACCATCACTAACAGTACACTATCACCAACAGTACACCATCACCAACAGTACACTATCACCAACAGTACTCTATTATCAACATTACACTATCACCAACAGTACACTATCACCAACAGTACACCATCACTAACAGTACACTATCACTAACAGTACACTATCACAAAAAAGTACACTATCACCAACAGTACACTATTATCAACATTACACCATCACCAACAGTACACTATTATCAACATTACACTATCACCAACAGTACACTATCACCAACAGTACACCATCACTAACAGTACACTATCACCAGTACACTATCACCAACAGTACACTATTATCAACAGTACACTATCACCAACAGTACACCATCACAAAAAAGTACACTATCACCAACAGTACACTATTATCAACATTACACCATCACCAAATGTATACCATGGATGTTCATGCCAAATTCTGATCCTGCCATCTGAATGTCCAGTTTTGTTGAGCTAGTGTCAATCGCTGCTTTCACTTCCTGTTCTTCGCTGATACGAGTGGCACCTGGTGTGGTCTTCTGCTTCTGTAGCTCATTTTCATACCTTAATATGTTCTGTCCAAAGACAGTATTCTGCATACTTTGTTTGTAATGACTGGTTATTTGTGACATTGTTGCCTTTCTGTCATCTTGAACCAGTCTTCCCATCCTCCTCTGACCTCTGACATAAACAAGGCACTTTCATCCCCTCAAAATTGGAGTTGGGTCACATGAGCACTGAAAAATCCGGCTGTATGCACCCAACATTGTTTGTTTGTTTCTATTTAAAGGTATTTTTGGCTCTAGTTGCTTTTATTAATAATAAGCAGACAGGATATCAAGGCAGAGATGGAGAGAGTGGAACACACACAGAAAAGAGTTGCAGGCTTAGAGTCAAAACTGCAGGAGTACAGCAGTATATTTATATATATTATATATATTTGAGCAGGGAGGACCCAAATGCAGGAGATCTGGAGACAGTAGTACCAAACAAATCCATTCAGTGTAAACCAAAAGTGCTGCAGGTGATGCAGATCACAAAACAAAAACTAACCACTACATGCAAAAAATAAATAAATAAAATCAAGCCAGGAGAGAGGAAAGATGAGACAATACATACTCACAGGGACTGACGAGACTCAGGTATGAACAGTCAGGAGAGTTGTGAATAAAGGAAGTCAAAACCAGAACTTAACACACAAAGAAGCAAACCTTCAAACTATAGCAGAGTTAGGGTTAATAAAGGCAGCAGCAACAAAAGAACAACAAAATAGTTGAAGAAAAACTCAGTTAAAAACTCAAGAAAAGAAATCCCAGACCACAACAAAGGCAGACTTTAGATATAGGCAGTAGAAGGGGAGGCCTTTAGCCTTTAGCCTTTAGCCTTTAGCTAACCAGAGGAAAAGGTCAGGGAGACAGGTGTCTCTTTATAAACAAGCAGCTAACTTTACTTTAGCATTTAATAAAAACAGATGATTTAAATTATGTTTGGTGATGGGCCCAAGAAACTCAACAGAATTACCATATAATATAACATAAATAAAACTTCCACTTTTAATCTGCAACAGGTTGATAATTTTATTTTAAAACTGTGAACAATTAACACATCTGCAGATGGAAACAGAACCACGTAATCACAGACTGTGAGGTGAAGCAGAAGTAAAGCCAGCTGTGTAACACATGTTGGTTAGACAGCTCTGTTTGTCTCTTCCTCCTGTCCTTCTGCAGACAACCAGCAGTCCAACCAAGATGCCTGCAAGGATCAAACCAATCACCACCTGTGTGTTCAATCACAACAGATAATGAAGAATGTGATCATTATTTTGGTGCTGGTAGTTATATAATATATATCTAATCTAATTTTAATCTGCTGTCTATTTGACATAGAAAACTGTGTCATATGTACATGTAGTGTGTGATTACTCTGAAATCAAACCGTACTGCACAGAGAACTGCACCAGCGCCCAGGTGTGGTGAAACTAGATGCTTCTTGGTTTCAGTCAGTTCCCACTGTGCTACAGCGCTTTCATAGTCAAGGTTGAGAATCCCAATGGGTAAGACACGAAGGCCCCAGTAAACTCTTTTAACTCTTCGGAAGTGAGCATCTTGCACATCACAACGATATGTACCTGAAGAGGAGTCGGTTAGTCAGTCTTTACCTCAGGATACCTAAGAGCTTATACTTTGTGCCCAGTTGTTGTCACTTATTTGTGGATTCATTCATTCATTCGTTTGAGTTATAAAGTTCCCAAATTAATCACGATTTCTACTGTATTGTAAAACATTTTACCTGGAATTTTAACTTACCAAAATGAGCAACTTTTCAAAGTTAGTGTTCACCTAATTACGTCAACTGGCACATCATTGGTATAATTTTGGGGTTGCTCAATCATCAATAAAAATTTGTTACACAAAGATATGAAAGTGTTTAGCAAGTTTAACAACATTTGTACAGCCTCTTTGAAACTGAAAACTATGTTCTGCATGTGAACGTGTGTAAAAACATAATAACAAAATAATTGATCACAGGTCTTATTTTTAGGCCAACACAACCTTAGACACACAATAACATGCTAGCATGTGGGTGGGTTTTCTGTGTTTTACTGGTTACTCTGTGATGTGTGTTTGGTTGTGTTGTGATTCTTGGTGCCTTAAGTGAGATGAGCAGGGTGACAGAATTGATTAATTAAAGAATTAATACATTCTTAATTAAAGAATTAATGGTTTGAATAGTCCATTCAAAGCTCAGACCTCAATCCAGCTGAAATGTAATGGAAATACTGTCAAAGGGTCATGCAAAGACAAATACCCATAAACATCTATGACCTGAATCAATGTTAAAAAGAAGTAAAGAAATTAATGTAAAGAAAAATCAGCCAAAATTCCTCAATGATGTGAGAGACTGGAAACAGCTACTTCAAGTTATTAGTTACAGGTAGCTCTAATAGTTACAGTATTTGACCACATTATGTTTGTATATTCTTGAATAACACAGTGGAAAAAGTTTTGATCTTGTTTGTCTGAAGTTGTATTTTCCCACCACTAACACCCACTATGAGCCAATGATTTGGATTACATTTTTAAACAATAAAAAGATGATGTTAAAAGAGGATACTAACTGTTTCATGTAGTGGCACCATGCGTTTATGGGAACACATTCCCAGCTATGTTTACCTGCATCTTCCTCTCTAACAGGGTCCAGAACCATCTGGTCCAGATGAGGAGCTTCCCAGCGTTTGAAGAGAGAGTTGTCAGAGCTGATTATTCCTCGAGCGTAGCTCCATGACACCCTGAGTCATAAAGCAAAACATCATGCTGAGCTGGCCTCATTTGAGACGCCTGTCCACCTATGAGTTGTTTTTGTGTCCATCAGCAACATATCTGCAAAGAACTGCAACTATATTACTGCAATATATTGCAGTAATATAGTTGCAGTTTATATACTATAAATATATTGAGTTCAAGTGGCCAACAAGATGGTCATTATTTTGTGAATAGATGATTATATTTCCTTTTTTGTTGTGAAAACAATATTAAAAGACAGGAATAAATGACTGAGATCAACTATGAGCTGGAGTTTGTACATGCAGAATTCATTCTGGCTTTTGAGCCTGGAAGTATTTCAGACGTTCTTCAGCAGCCTCGGGGGGTCACAAGCCAGTGTCTTTTAGAGCCAGTCCCAAGCCCAGATAAGAGCAGAGGTGTTGTCAGGAAGGACATCTGACGTAAAACCTACGGCCAACTAACCATGCATGTCCGGGTTAACAACAATCACCATCAGCACTGTTGACCTACAAGATGCCAGTGGAAATTGGACAACTGATGGTCAAAGAAGGAGAAGAAGAAGGCAGGCCTGCAGGCTGAGAGACAAGAGAGAAAGCATGAGACGGGGGGGGGCGTTGCATGGGACTGTTATAGCAGAAGCAGTTGTGATGATGTGGACGAGGGAGGTGGATATTGTGGGTGTTCAGAAGACCAGGTGGAAAGGTAGGAGCAGAGTTCAAGCTGCTCTATCATGGTGTGGATGGAGGAGAAAGAGAGTCGGAATCATCTTGAAGGACAAGCTTGTTACAGAGTGTCAGATAGAGTGATCAGACTGAAGCTAGAATTTGAAGGTGTGAGCCTCTTGTTTACTATGGTGATGGACAGACTGACAGATGAGCTTAGACAGGAATCTCCATGGACCATGATGTTTGAAGATGACATTGTGATGTGTAGTGAGAGCAGGGAACATGAGAGGAACCCAGGTAGACCGGTGAGGCTACAGGGAGCAGAGATGAAGAAGGCTGAGTTTAGGTATTTAAGCTCTAACGTTCAGAGCAATGGAGAGGTGAAGACAGGGGGAAAGAGGTTCAGCAGGAGTTGGAGCAGGTGGAGAAAAGTGTCTGGTGTGATGTGAGATGAAAGAGTTATCAGAAATAATGAAAAGAAAGGTGTAGAAGATGGTGGTGAGATGGTGGTGACCCACAACGTTGTGTGGTTTAGAGACCAAGACACTGAAGAAAAGACAGAAGGCAGAGTTGGAGGTGTCGGAGCTTAAAATGTTCAGGTTCTCTTTGGGAGTGACGAGGATGGACAGGATCAGGAATGAGGACATCAGAGGGACAGGACATGTAGATGTTTTGAAGAGAAAGTCAGAGAAGACAGACTGAGATGGTTTGGACATGAACAGAGGAGGGATGGTGGATAAATCTGTAGAAAGATGAGGTTGGAGCTGCCAGGCAGCAGGCCTAGAAGAAGACCAAAGAGGAGCTTCATGGATGAAGAGAAAGAGGACATGAAGTTAGTTGTGAGAAAAGAGGATGCAGAGGACAAGGTTAGATGGAGACAGATCGCTGAAGGGAACAGAGAGAAAAAGAAGACTGAGTTGGTTTTGGAGAAGAAACAACTTGCTGAGGTTTAGGAGAGGGCAGATATTTGAAATGGTTGTTAAGTTTGATTTAGTTGGCTGTAAATAGTGTTAAATGTCTTTATTGTAACAACAACAACATTCCTCAGTCAGACAGAATGATGCTGCTGTTATTTTACATCAGTTTCACTGTTTGACCAAATCCCTCCTATTGTTTGGTACAAACTAGTATCTACCATGTCAAATGAAATGTTTCTTTCAGAGACGAACATGAATGAACGACAACAAAGCTAAATTTGTTTTTGTAATTTACATTGCTGGTGTCTCAGGCTAATGTTTCAAGTTAGTAAGCTAATGTTTAATGTTAGTTTTTAATATCAGTATTTCAGTCAGTATCAAGCTTTAGTCTTATTAACAGAGTCAAACACTGTTGCAGGATTGTTGTCAGTGACGAGAAAATGATAGATTTAGTCTCCATGACACTTGCATACCTCCAGGAGAACCTCCCCATCACCTGCATGACTTCTCCCAGACAGTTAATCTCCACTTTCTGCCCTGATGTCACTGTAATTGTCCTGAGTCCGCACCGCCATGACTCCAGACACTTCACTCTGCGGACTCGACACCGCTCTGTCACCTTTGATCGAGTCATTTCCTAGTAAAGGTGACACTGATTATTTTCATTTAAACAGAGCTATTGTCGTCTGTTTTGTTTCACAGTTTGCTCTATTTTTTTTGTAAAATATGAGGAGGTTGTTCTCTACAGAATCATGGACCTGCCACCTCAGCAAAACAAAAATATCACATTACAACATGAAAAACTTATTGTACAAACAATATCTTTTTCAAGTTTATCATCACTTTATTACAAAGTTTTCACGCTTGAAAAAAAATAATACCAGGTTATTACAACATACATATTTATCACATTATGACAACCAACTTTTCAGGTTCTTACAATCTAATATTTAGATTGTAAAGCCATGATAATATATTGTACTAATGTGCAAAACTTCACATGGTAACGTGGAAAGTTACATTCTAGTCTTTTCTACTGGGTCACAGACGAGTGGTTCTGAATGAGTCCCACCTTCAGGACTTCATGAAGTTCTGCTTCATGCTTGGACTGAGCCATGAGGAGATTTTGTTGTTAAATAGCAGCTTGGACAACAGAACCACTTTTCTGACCAAGTTTTAATCAATCAATCAATCAATCAATCAATCACATGTATTTATAAAGCACTTTAAAACAACAGCAGCTGACCAAAGTGCTGGACAAGCGAAAAGAGAAAATGAGAACAAAAACGGACAACATGAAACAAAAAAAACACATAAATAACATAAAACAATCATGGTGAGATAAACGCTAGTGAATAAAACTGAGTTTTAAGATGAGATTTAAAAACATCCAGAGAAGGTTCCAGGTGTACGTGCAGTGGCAGCTCCTTCCAGAGCTGAGGACCAATCACTGCAAAGGCCTGGTCCCTGCTCTTCAGCCTGGAGGAGGAGCTATCAGGTGGAGCTGGTGGGCTGAACTAAGACCCTAGATGGTAGATGAACCTTTAAAAGACCTGGCAGGTACAAAGGTGCAAGACCATGTACAGATTTAAAAACAAATAAAAGAATTTTAAGGTTGATCCTATAACGGACGGGAGCCAATGAAGAGCTGCGAGCACAGGTGGAACATGGTCCCACCTTCAGGTTCAGGAGGCGAGCTGCAGCGTTCTGAACCAGCTGAAGACGGGAGGAGCAGCTGATGCCTCCGTACAGAGCACTGGTAGTCTAGGAGGGACGAAATAAAGGCATGTAGAACTTTCTCAAAGTCTTTAAAAGATAAAAAGGGTTTAAAAAGGGTTTAACCTTGGATAAAAGCCTCGACTGGAAAAAACTACATAACAACTGTTTTGATTTGTTTCGCCATTTTAAGGCTAGAAACCAGAGTCACACCAAGGTTTTTGGCGGTGTCTTTGACATGCGGTCCAAGGAGACCCAGATCTACAAATGAGTCACAGGCAGACTGAAAGAGTTTTATTTTCACTAAAGTTTAAAAAGTTTAAAGCCATCCAGGCTTTGATGTCCTCCAGACAGTCTAGTAAACGTTTAAAAGAGTGGGAGTCGTTGTGTTTTAATGTCATGTAGATTTGAGTGTCATCAGCATAGCAATGAAAAGAGATGTTATATTTTCTAAGAATAGATCCCAAAGGGAGCATGTATAGGAAAAGAGTATCGGCCTCAGAACAGACCCTTGAGGAACTCCAAAGGGAGGGGAGCAGAGGAGGATACTGATCCCTCCAGGTAGACAGAAAAACTTCTGTTGCTAGGTACAATCTGTTGCTAGGTACAATCTGTTGCTAGGTACGATCTAAACCATTTCAGAGCAGTGCCTCTGATGCCAACACAGTGTTCCAGACGGGAGATTAATATGTCAGATCTACAGTGTCAAAAGCAGCTGTGAGATCAAGGAGGATCAAGATGTCAGAGTCTCCAGAGTCAGTGATGGACAACAAATCATTAAAAACCTTGAGTAGCGCTGATTCAGTGCTGTGGAGGCTTTAAAACCAGATTGGAGTCAGTTAGCCATGACTCTGATTTTGTTTTAGGGCCCAGAGTTTTAAAAGGTGCAATTCTTTCCAGGATGTTTTCACAGGTTGAATAAAAAGCAGAGGTTAGTCGTTCAGTATCCAAACAAACGAGTGCTTGAGCCTCAGCGGCACTTTTAAATGCAGCAGAGAAACGAGCAGCAGTAGTACGGTTAATAATATACCTGCACGCAGGAGCGCAAAGTTTAGCAGTATGACCATGAAAAGGAATTCAAATAACACAGATATGTGATCAGAAAAAAATAGCGTCATGAACCTTTAGGTTTTGCACAAGTTTATAAGACTAGAATGAAAAGATTGTGTTCCAACAATCAAACTTTACACATTATAACGTAAACATTTTCACATTTGTACAGTATAGTATCATGTTATTACAATATTGTAACATGATTAATATGTATATTGCAATAATCTGATATATATCTAATATAATGTTTAAAGTTGAAAAAGGTACTGTGTGCACAACAAACGTTTTGTGTTATAATAATACGTTTTGCTGGGGTGGCAGCACCTCGCTTCCATAATTCTCTGAAGCTGACAAGATGCTGCAATAACTCTGGTAACCACGAAACACATGAATCCAGCAAAGTAAAAGCTGCAACTAACAGCTACAGACCATTATTAAAAAGTATTATCAAAATGATGGATCATTTTAACACACGTCCAATAAGATGAAATCTGGAGAAAGATGGCTTGATTACATTTACACATTATGCATTTTAAGACTCATTGGCTTATCAGGTTTAGTATGAACTTTGGACCAATATGGTGTATCACTATTTGTTTGAGCTGAAACATATTAAAGAAAATTATAAAGAGGATGAGCGACCTCCATAGCTGAGAGTGCTGCTCCCTCTTGGATCATCTATTTAGGAAAAGACGCTTTGATGCCACTTTGATGATGCAAATATCACCTCCATACATCACTAACAAGTACGTCATTATATCAAAGCATTCTTTTTATTATGAGGTTGACAAGATTTTCAAGCCTGGAGTTACTTTACTCCTAAATAAAAGAGTAAATGCAGTATTACTACTTTTCCATTTTGTGTCTAGGTGGTACCTTGGTTTCATCATTCACCTCCACTTTCTCTTCCATTGCTGTTTTGCCATCTTTCAGCAAACAAAGGGTTTGATTTTTAATACCCACTCCACAGGTTGTGCTGCACGGGGAGCTCACTGTGATGACCTCTAACGCCACTTCATCTGCATCGTCTGGGTCAGCTAAGATGACAGGATGGAGGAGAAGGAGGACGTAAAACGTCACAGCACCATGCTGCATTCTGAAGTTTGATGGTATATCTGAAAGGAGAGGAAAGCTTTCACAACATCTACTATAAATATAACATCTCAAATTATGTATGCCGAGTCACACCACCTAATCAATGTGGTGAATACTTGTAGCACTGACCGTTCGAAATTATTCTGCTTTAGTACATAATTAATGATCCTAGAAGTCATTGTGACTAATGATTTAATTGTCTTACATGGCACATTCTTCAAGCACTGTTAAGGAAGGTATCAGAATCGTAACGATGTTCTACGCAAAATACATGCTACTGTTGTTGGCTAAATAGAAATAAAATCCCTTCTTCCAGGCAGGTCAGAGCTGGGGTGCCAGCGCTCAGAGTAAAAGATCTTCAGCTGCATCCCAGACCTGCAGAAGGTTCTTTTCCCAGGAAGCTGAGTGCTGGAACAGACCTTCCCAGAAGAAGAAGCACGAGATGACGTGATGATGCAACAGCTGTGACGTCCACCAGCTATGACCTCGTCACGTTTCATGAGAACCCAGCACTAGCTGTGAGTAAACTTATAGAAGTGAAATGAATGAATGTTGATGTAAAAATATGTAAACATATAGCCAAATAAAGATGTTAAAAAAATAACAAGTCCTCCTGAGAACTGTAATAAATATTACCAAAAAAGAATTCACAATTGCTTAATAACTTCTCTAGATAGGTAGAACTCCCTGAACTCAGTGTGTTGACCCCTTCGTTGAGGTCATGTGCCTCATCTTCCAAAAACAGCAGCTTTACGATAGCTGCTTCCTGAACCCAGACAGCACTAGCAGTCTATCTGCCTCATCTCTGATATCTGCCTGTATGAAATCAAAATCATAAAAACTCATTGCTCAAATACTTTTGAACCTAAATGCACAAGCAGAAACATCACAATATCATAATTAGGCCTAAATTAATGCCACCAAAGGTTTAAGACCTACGCACACCAAGCATGACGCATGTATAAAATGAGCTTGGACAGAGACTGAATATTTACCGAACATGGAGCTTTACTTTACAACAACGTCCACTACGACTCGATGCATCACTGCTATCCAGTTTATTGACACCATGGCCATGTTTTGCTATGTTCCTGCCAAACCTCAGCAATGACTTTATAACTGTGGCGAAGCCTGCAAATAGATTTCTACAGACAGCTTCTGAGGGTCAGTTTTCCTTAAACTGCAAAGAGGCGGGACAAAACTGTGACTACAAATGAAACTGTGCATCTGATTGACCAGTTTTATTGCTGAATATACATTTATCTGACATGGTACAAAAGAAAATCACCCCCCGTGCAGCTGTCATGGATGTCTAACTACAGCGATGAAAAATGATTTTTCTACCAGGCTGTAAATACCTTTAATTCTGTTGTAAAGTTGGCCATTCTAACGTGGGAGTCAATGGGGATTTGATCTGTTTTGGAGCCGGTACCTAGTGGTCAGTGGAGGAATTGCAACAAAACCTACTTCCACATTGAGCTTCAACCTGGAAGTGGTTGCGTTTGATTGCATCAGAAATGGCTTCAAGGACCTTGTGAAATTTGTTTTTTTTTTTATCTTTTTTATTTATTTTTGTTATCTTTGCAATCAAAATTTCCTAATTTTGCAGCAATCTTTCATATAAATTACAGTGCAATTTGTCAAGGTTGTGTATTTGTGTAACACTAAAATGGAAATAAATCAAAATAAAGGCAAAAATTTCTTTATCAAAGATAAAAACAAGAAGCTGTTTTAACATGATCAGTTTGAAAATCAGTCTCAAAACTGCAAACAGTGTTTTGAGACTGATTTATAGCATGCATATAAAATGCATGTAATTTTTTAATTTCATTTTTTAGTGCAGTTTCCATGGAAGAAGATGTAACTTAGAATTAAGAACAAATTGAATTCTCTTGCAACTTTAATTTCATGCAACTAACTCAGTCTCAGTGGAATATTGTTAAAGACTAGTTAAAGTTTTGCTGCAATTTCTAAAAACTAAGCATCTAGCTGTAAAGTTGTTTGGAGATGTCTAGAAAGCTTGGATACAACCAATAAGATAACACAAAGATCCCATTTACACAAAAAATGATTTTTTTTTTTTTTTTTTTTTTTAAATCACCAAAACTATTCATTTGCTTGAGCTCCAACCTCTTGGGTGCATTTAATTTGTGAAATTCAATGATTAGTTCAACTTCTGCTTTAATGCACAACACTTTTAAATAGTTTTTCAAGGTCTTTCTCTGTTATTTTAGTAGTCAGATAACAGAGGTTATCTTTTATAATTCCACACATGGATAAAACCCGTCTGTAGCCTTTGTAGTTTCACTTCCAGAACTGTGGGACTTGAGGTTCTCTTTCCCTCCGTTTTTCTACCGCTTTTGTACAGATTTTGTTCTCTGTGACCAAGAATTGTGCAGATGCTGCGATGAATTAGAAAACCCACCATCCCTCCCCACATATTGTGACTCTGCTTTAATTATTGAATCCTAGAGGACCTGACATGTAGGAGGTTTAAGGTGTTACATGTCTTATGTCACATCAGGATTCATTACAGGGTTGAACTCTGAACTTTAGCAAAACTAATGCCAGTGGAAATGGCTCACCTTCATTTGTGTATACATTTAACTCTTTTCATGCAGAGCTTGTCTCCATGTACCGCCGTGCACATGACCAAAAGAAACAAAATCCAAGCAGCTACATTTTGGTTCTTTTCTCAACACTGCTGTTATGCAAACAACTAAACAACAAGTAAACTGAAAAACAGCCTTGTGCATGGTGCCCTAAAAATAAGTAAATAAGGTAAACAGGCACAGTGGCCATACAGTGCATATGTATACTGTATACATTATGAATATTAAATTCAATTAAATTATTCACATGAGCCATTCAGAATAGCAGTGAATATCAAATGTCCAGTCCTCTCGCTTGTAAATTACTTCTGCAGAATCAGAATTACGTATTCAATTTATACAACAAAATACACAAACCATTAAAAGACACATAGACACAGGAACTGAAGTACAGTTGCTGCTAACACAGTGGATCTCACAAGAGTCCAACACAATGTGATAACATGAGCTCAGACATGATCCCAGACATGATCCCAAACATGATCTCAATTATGATCTCAAACATGACCCCAAACATGATCCCAGACATGATCCCAAACATGATCCCAGACATGATCCCAAACATGATCTCAATTATGATCTCAAACATGATCCCAAACATGATCTCAATTATGATCTCAAACATGACCCCAAACATGATCCCAAATATGATCCCAGACATGATCCCAAACATGACCCCAAACATGATCCCAGACATGACCCCAAACATGACCCCAAACATGACCCCAAATATGACCCCAAACATGACCCCAAACATGACCCCAAACATGATCTCAAACATGACCCCAAACATGATCTCAAACATGATCCCAAATATGATCTCAATTATGATCTCAAACATGACCCCAAACATGTTCTCAAACATCAACAACAACTTCCATCCACTGAAACTGCTGCAGTAGTTAAAGCAAACTTACCTTTCTTGTGATCTGAGAGCTGGAGGTAAAACTGCTGTGATTATGAGTTCAAACTGATTCTTTTTAAATGGATGTTTGTTGTGACGACCTGAATTCCAGAATTTGCTCACGTTGCCAAACGACACAACATTTGCTCTCTCTCTTTATATATGCATGGGAGTCATGGTATAAGTATACATAAGATGTCCACCAGATGTCAGACAAACCAAGAATGTTGTACAGTATAACAATGAACTGACTATTGTCAATGACGTTGTGCAAAAGTATACACAGGTTGTATTACAGTACATTACTACATTACTACATGTGTAAATCACTTATAGTAGAGCACTGCAGCAGTCCTTCATTGGACTGGTTACTTAGATCTTTAAACTCTAGTTTCATTGTGTACTGGAAAGACTGCTTTCAATAAATTTTAGTGGGAATTAAGACTGTAGTTCTATGATGTTTGATATTAAATTGTAAATTGGTACATACTGCATCAGAAATCCTCAGTTCCATTGCTCACTGAAATCTACAGGTTCCAGATCAGTACAGTACCTCCTCCAAGCTGTCTGACTCCTAAATGCTCATGATATGATGTACATCTCATGATGTACAGAGCTGCTTGTTTGACTTACTTAGTTTTTATTTATGAGCTGATTTTGCTGCTAATCTCACGTCAGGTGCTCCAGTGTTATCATTCCTTTTGTTTTTTTTATTTGCAGGTTCTGTATATATACAGATCAATAATGCCGCCATCTGTTCATGAATACTGGCATGGTTTGATCAAGCTGGGTTATTTTTAAATCCTGGCTGGTTTAGCAACTGCTCCAGGGAAAAGGACCAAGTCACAATAATACAAACAGGAAAAATACTCGCAATGAGAGTCATGGAGATGACTCACCATAAGTGGGGCACTGAGACGTCTTCAGAAGCCAACAGCAGTGACCCAGCTGGCTGACCAGTGAAAGTAAGGGTATGGCCACCACCACAGTGGTTGCGTACAAATATGGCTCTTTGTGTGAACAATAATTTATTTGGAAAAAGAAACAACACTTTTAGCGGATGGCTGAAGCAAACGGCTGTGTATCATCTGATTTAAAGGAGGGGAGTGGAAAGAATATGAGCTTATTTGCTTCATGACATCCTCCATCTTTACCTTCAACCTGACTTTCTCTAAATGTGGAACCTGATTATGATTATAAATTTGTCTGACTGAATAACTGAATAGGCCAGTTTTAAAGGAAACGCAGCTGACAACAAGAAAAAATACGACAAATTAAATATTAATATATACAAATATTTATATACATATATATGGGGTGCGTTCTTTTGTTTCCAGCTACAAATTATGGCAAAAGTAGGAAAGTAACAGCCATTAACAGCCAGGTAGTATTTCTGATTCTGCTGAGTTTCCTGTTGCGTGAAAATGTGGTATATGTCCATAAAGCATTTATAAAACCGACAACTTCCTGCTTCAGTAGAAAGCAAAAGTGACGAGTGCTACACTGTATCACAGAGAGACAGTCAGCAAGGCTGGTCATGTTTTTGTTAAGATATATTTTAGGTTTAGATTTACAAACATACATATATAATCATCGGAGGGAAAAACATTTCAATTTTTTGGTTTGTTTTTTATTTATATCAAAACTGAAGAAAGTAAAATAGTAGTGTGTTATAATTCAGCTCATCTTTAAGAAAGACAGAAAGACAGATTGCTTGTGTCCTGCATAAATTACATTTTTATGTTCCTGAACTTTGAGCCTTTGACAGCTTTATGTGAAACCTTCTCACGACAGAAGAGAGCGATGACTGAGCACGTACTGAAAATATTGATTGTAGGAGATGGAAATGTGGGGAAGTCTTCCTTCGTACATCGCTATGTGAGCGGACAGTTCAACAGGTCATACAAGATGAGTGTTGGAGGTATGTTTCCTGTTGTCTAAAACTATGATGGTACAGGCTCCTAATCTCCCCTCTGTGTGTGTGTGTGTGTGTGTGTGTGTGTGTGTGTGTGTGTGTGTGTGTGTGTGTGTGTGTGTGTGTGTGT
>JBAMYA010042445.1:0-14412 GCA_037176975.1 Arrhamphus sclerolepis
ATTTACGACAAGTCATCTCTAGGCGCTTGAGAAACCCAGAGCTTGACCCCCGAGCACATGGCAACACCATCAGTGGCGTATCTGTCAGCAGAAGTTCTTGTTTGTGCTGTAGCTGTACGAGCAGAATCTGACTTGATTTCAGAGGACTGCCGCTGATGCAAACTTTCCATTAGCGAGCTATTTATGTTCCCTAAAAGCTGGAGCTGTCTTTTAAGGAATAAACTGGGAATCTGGCAGAGACTGGAGCTCTGGTATTTAGCTAACATTAACCAGAGTGTTGGCTTTGACAAATACATTTGGGAGGAAAATTAATGCAGGACTTTAGAGAAGAAATATGAAGTCAGCAGAGTCTCAAATCTGGACAACTTCTTCTCTGATGCAAACATGTTAAATGCATTATAGGAGACATATTATACCCTCATCTCACAAGATGACACAGTGTCTTCAGATATTAATGGAATGTTTGTGACATGCTTGGTCAAAGTATCACAAAAACAGCTGTACAACAGCTGCCCTCTCCACCATATCTTTAAAGGTGGAGTAAGTAATTTCTGGACGGTATCAACCCTCTCTCCTGGTGCATCATCATAGATATGAAGTTGGGTTGCGATGTAGATGATAACTCTGCTGTGATGTCATAACACCCTACATATCTGAAGTTGACCAGCCACAACATTATAAATTACCACTGACAGATAACTTCCCAACCAAGGAGCCCCAAGGATCTAGCGCTAACATCCCAGTACCAGGCCCTGCAGGACACCCTCAGCAGGTCAACAGTGGGCCGTACAAAAAGTCAAAGCTGTTCATTTGGTCTCCAGACTCCTCAGATACCAATCTTGTGGATCCTGATGGCATCTGTGGGAACCAGTCCCAATTCACAGAGACCCCACACCACAATGTAGAGGCCCCAAAGGATCTGTTTCCATTATTTTAGAACCAGACACTGCAGGACACCCTCAGGTGGTCTCAGTCCAGACCCTGACTACTCAGAGCTCCTTTGGGAGCACAAGGAGGGCCTTCTCAATGTTAAGTTGTTGGTTATCATGTCATGGCTGATCAGTTTAGGGAAGATTAACAAAATTATCCCATTTAAGACGACCTAACGGGCAAAACTAATCCATGCTGCCGAAAATTCTTTTTCAAATTAAAGAGGTATTGATTTATTGATACAAAAATGCTCCACTGTGTACCCTTGGCTTTGTGTTTACGCATGTGTGTAAAGATTCTGTACCTGTTCAGGCCTGATCTGGGCATGAACTAGATGATACACAACAGATTCTGTCAGAGGAATGTCTCTCAGCAGGAATGACGTTAGAGTTTCATCGTCCTTCAGGATAGTTTCCACCATCACTCCCCTGCCTGCAGAGAGACACATAGAGAAGTGCTGTAAACTTGCTTTTGACTCGTACAGTGGAAAAACTGGTTTGGTTGGAGAAAATCTGGAATTTTATTAACCCTAACCCTGAACAAGATCTAACAAGCGGGATCCGTTAAGAGAAGAAGAGTTTCAGCCTCGTGCACCGCTACACTATCACATTATTTCCAGCAGCCTGCCTGCACTTGAATAAAGTTTGCTTTGCAAGAGAGATTGCAGTTTTGGCCTCCTTCCATGATCTGAACTTGACGAACTTGCTTAGTGATGCATCATTTGGAAAAACACATACAACGGAAAAGCAAATGGACACGTATAAGTCATTGATTGTGAAAGACCAGGAGAGAAGGGAGTGTATCGTCTAGGATCATGTTACATTATGCACACACAGACATCAATGCATATACACATTAGAAGTCATGAGTCTAATTCACTTATATAACTCAGTTCTTGTTCTTGGGACTCATGGGAACTTGAGAGGAATGTGGATATGTATCTCTGTTATTCCATCAGCATATTTCTCCATGAGAGTGGCAGCAGAAAGAGCGGCCAGACATAATCATTCACAGGCTGGAATGCACTCCATGTCACTACACTCCCATCATAAAAGCCCCCCAACTGCTGGTGGGGAAACAATAAACTAGCCATGTATGCACGACCAGAGAAAAGTTAGCATGGTGTCCATTAGGATGGAAGCAGCGTGTGAACGTTCTCTTATGGAGAGACGAGTGGCACATGAGCTGTGAGCCATCTATCACGTATAAAACACTCTAGTGGTGAAAGTAAGCAGCTTACTTACGTTACGGGCCTGACTTAAACCTGTGTGACATAATGGTGTTACACCCTCAAAAGACACAAAAGGACTGATGGGGAAAGATACAGTCGTGTGCAAAGGAAAGTCCACCCACTTTCAACTCAAATGATCTTCTATCAGGAGGGGATTTTAGAATAGTTCTCTGATCATTATCAGGTCTTAAAAGTTAAAATTCAGTATCAGCAACATGTGACACTGAGTTAGAATTCATGATACTAAGTTAAAATACAAAAACAGTGAATGAAAGACTAAATACATGCTTGCTAGTTCTTCCAGGTGCTGCTAATCAGTTCGACAGACTCAGGAGGAAAGACAACAGCTCTCGTAGGTTATAATATTCATACGCTCATTCAAACAAATCCATTTTTTGTGCTGTGGGAAAAAAACAAAACAATCCAACATGGATCAATCACAGAAGGTTTAGCCCAGGGACAGGTCTCGCAGTGACCCCACATTCCAGCTGTCGAGCACGGTGGTGGAAGAGTGATCATTTGGATTTGTTTTACAGCGGCAGAACCTGGGTGCCAAAATGTAAAGTCAGCTCTCAAACAATAAAAGTGTGACTGAAATTAATTAATATTAATTCAACAGGACAAGGGGGGAAAAAAAACTCCAAAGAGATGTGCATAAATGAATGCCTATCTCCATAAACTGAAAAAACGTTATAAAGAAGTTAGTTTTGCTATAAAACATGCGTCATGTGTATTTTGGATTAAGTTTTGCTCATCAAATAATGATAAAGTGCAATATGTCATTTGTTGCTGCTGACCTGAGCTTTTATTTGCCTGATCTTAAAGACCTGGGAAGTAAAAGCCTGGAAATAACAAAGTACTTTTTTCTGCATAATGTTACTGAAATACACTACCGGTCAAAAGTTTTTAAACACCCCAATTTATCCACCTTTTTTTTTAAATTTCGTTGAAAATTCTGCAGTTAAATATACCTTTAAACTATTTTGAGCTATTCACTGGACTTGAAGTTTTTCGGTTCTAAAGCTTTTGACCCATAGAGGTGCACTGTTTGACCAGGTAGTGGTTTGATATTAAAAGAATGTATTCTTCTAGAATTGTTTTACTAAACAAAGAACTGTCAGAACCAGCCTGGTATGTTCTTATGGAAAGTTGATGCCACAAAGGTTTATATAAACTTCCTAATTAAATGAAGAACTTTTTTTTTCTGCAGTACCTCTTTTGTTTTCTCTCCTAATACAATCGGGTTCTTGCAGCATGTGGATGAGAGCCCGGAGCACTGACCTGAGACCTGTTCAGGGTGAGTGCGCAGAGTGTCCATGAAGTTGCTCATGGCGTTCAGTTCCTTCCAGAGGCGCCCGAGCTTCAGAAACTCTGGGTCGCTGAAAAGAAGCTCTTCAGCATCTGTGTAGAACCGCGCCAGTCTGAAAGGAAAAGGTCAGTAGCGATCACGGATTGACATCATATACATGGACATGTGTGCACACGCACAAACAGCAAGGCTTTGAAATGAAACAACACTGCATCTTTGTCTTGGATCAAATATTTCATTGCAATTCACCAGCGGTGGATTAAAGTTTTCCTAGTCCCAGGGAATGCTTACATGGAGTTGTTGTAGTTGGACACCAGGCCAGGAGATTCACCACGGGTGGGGTATTGAAAACAAGGGTTGTTGGCATTGCAGAAGATTCCCTGGATCCATGGCAGGACACCAGCTGAGGGCATGGCCTTGTTCGGGAAATGGCCTGAGGGGGAAGAGATAGTGCTGGAACACCAGTCTCACCTGAATTTTTCTAAAAATAACGTCCCTCCATGTGAAAAAGACAGATATATTCTGTTTGCTCACATTCATGTTGACGGTAGAGTGGATTGACTCGTCGCAGCCACACCAGTCCCATGAACAGCATAACAGGCCACATGATCTCCATGAAAAAACGCATCTGATAAAAAAATAAATACTTAAATAAAGAAATAAAGCCTGCTAAGTGTGCATTTTATTCTGTTGGATGTTTTCAGGGAGCGCCAAGAAGAACTAGTGTCAACTTTCAGAAAAGATGCAGGCTGAAGAACAAAGAACATTAAGGATGTTATTTGATGTACATATGTATATATGTATGGATGGATGGATGGATGTACAGATAAATGTATGTATGTATGTATGTATGTATGGATGGATGGATGGACATACATATGCATAATGGATGAATGGATGGATATGATGTATGGTATGTATGTATGTATGTATGGATGGACAGCAGAGCCAGGACAACTGCATCCTATAAACTGTGCAGCATTGCTGATGTAAACGTTGGCGTACAGCTGACGTGTGTGAGGATATTTGAATTTCGCTTCGGGGATTAATTAAGTTATATCTATTTATCTAAAGTTAGATCTATCTATCGATCTATCTATCTACTACCCTCTGCCTCCTGCGGCTGGTCCAGTTCTTCCACAGCAGGAGTGTGACCTGTCCTCCAGACCCCATGGTGCCTCCTCTTCACCCCCACAGGGGCCGGTCCCAGCCACCAGACCTGTCAAAAGACCGGTTTCATCATCTTTGCAGCTCTGCCTTTTGTTGTCCTGACACATAACTGTGGGAGAGCTTCGACATCCATCATAGTCTGTCCTCCCGTTCAGCCCCATGGGAAAGCTAGCAGTAGCTCATTAATGAAGGTAATGAGCTCAAGACACTTCCAATCGACCGTTGTAGAACTTAAAATATACTGCGACTGGTATTCTTTGGTGATGTGGGAAGCAAAGATCAAGAATTGTTGCACTTTCTTACTGCATTCAAACTACAGTTTCCATTACTTACATATTCAACTTTATGCAGCTCTCTGTCACCATTTCCATTAACTTACCTGGCACAAATAAATAAGAAAGCATGACACATGATCACTTACCTCAGAGGAACACCTGCACTACAGACTGGTATTCATCAAATAAAAAAGCAGAACATGTCATATTCTCCCGAGTGTTTCTTATGGCTGCTAACACAGCTCATTTCCAGACCTCGTGAATAGTTAAGCAGATTGATTTAATCTCCTTTCCCAGTGCTGGGAGACGGCTAACACCTCTCCTGCATTCGCAGAGGCATTGGTGACCTAAACCACCTGGCTCTTTATTTTACTGCATAATCCTGCTACAGCTAGCATGCTGCCACTAACACATCCATATCTAGACTGAAGTTCTCCTGTTATTTTTTACTGGATTATGCAGAAACATTTTATCATAAACACAAATACTGCACAAGTTGGGGTGTATATATATGTATTTGCTTTATATACCACTTCCTGGACTATAAAAAGTCTGTTACTTGCTTTGGTGAAAGAAACCCAAAGATGCAGTAGAGAAAACCTTTTACTTTGCTGATTAAAGCAGACAGTTCGAGGTGTTTTGAGGTCCACTGCAGCAGATGTAGGGGATCTTGTGCGTATGTAAGAGTGAGAGTGAACATGTCCTTCAGCAGTCTGACATCTGGTTTTGGATCTGAGGCTGAGTCAGTCAGAGAGGACGACAATCAGCGACAGTGAAGCGCAAAAACAGCAATAAAAGAGAGAAACCTAAAATATATGTTTTTAAATGAAAAAAACAAAACAACTGAGTTTCATCCAGGAATCAGATCTGAGTTTTGACTTCCTGCTAAAACCAGAAAGAGCAATTTTAAAGACTCCAGACTAGCTTCCTGTGCCCTACAGGATTGATTTTAAGATCCTTTTACTGGTTTATGAAACTCTTAATGGTTGTTGTCCTTCTTATCTGTCAGACTTGTATCTTATGAACCTCCTGTGACTCTCAGGTCTCAGTTTTAACTATTCCGAGTCAGAACAAAGACGTACGGGCGAAGCCTCCTTTTACTTCTACGGCCCACATTTGTGGGACGATCCACCAGAAGACCAGAGAGCAGCTGGAAGTCTGGGTGTTTTTAAAAGGCAGCTCAAGACACATCTCTTTAATTTAGCTTTTACCATTCTTAATTTATCATTTAACCATATTATTATTATTCAGTTCATACACACTACTGATCAAAAGTTTTAGTTTAGTTCTTTAGCTGATTGAATATATAAGTGGAAAATGTAGGCATTTTAATTGCACTTTTTATTTATATTTTTTATGATTCATTTATCTATTTAATTAATCTTAGGATGTACCTCTTTATTTAACGTGTACGTTTGTGTTTTATGTATTTTAGTGTTTCCTCCACTCCTGCCATTATTGATATTATTGGTTTGTTTGCAGGTGTGTATTTAAGCACTTTATTATTATTTTAATGTGTTTTGGTGAAGTTGAGAGGTGTTTTTATTCCTGTTGCTTTTGTTTTTATTCTGTATTGCACTTTGAGTTGCACAACTGGTATGAAAAGTGTTATTTAAATAAAGTTTGATAAGAGTGGTTGATGGAAGTAGTACTCAGCAGCAACCGGTGCTTCAGAGCCACAAACCTCTGAGGAACAGTGAACGCAGCACGATGTGAAGCTCTTATGGAGATAAACATGAATGATTCTACTCTAGACTGGGTCTGTGATGTCACAACATCCAGCAAATCTGAACACGTCACTGAGAAAATCTCAGACCAATAACAGAAGTTCTGATCCTCTTTAAAATCACGATATGAGCGAGCCAATCAGAGGACACACGAGAACGTGGCTAAAACTGAGCTTCACCACATTCTAGTCGACTACCGAATAAAATCACAAACCTGCGAATGAAAAATATAATTTCTGTTTAAAAAAAGAGATGCACTTCTTGCAGGACATTAAAAGAAAAAAGAAAAAGCAAGCACCTTAGGCGGAAGATGTCGGATATATTTTAATAAGTTACAAAAGGGTGTTTGTTTTTTAATGTACCCGTTTTCTTACACGGAAACCTTTCAACATCCTGTCAACCTTGAACATCACCATGAAAAACAGATACTATTTAAATAAATGATTCACTTCCTGTTTACTTACAAAGAACCTGTAAGGATTTAGGTTACTGATGAGACTACTTCAGTTCTTAAAACAGCTTTGGCTATTAAAGAAATTCAAATGTTATATCAACATGTAAGAAAAATAATGCCGGGATAGAAATTATAGGCATATGTAAAAGCTTTTAAGACAATAAGACACCATCCAAGTCCAACATTATAAAAACAAGTGGATACCCTTTGCAACTGGTTTTTCATCACATGGCCCATTCTCACCATAAATGTCCAGCACATCTTGTGATGAAGGCCATAGTATTTCTTTATACACAAGTTAGCAAAAAAAAAGATTAATAATAACCTACATGTAACAGTTTAAAACACTCTTACTCACAGCAGGTACAAAACAACTTCAACAAAGTTCATGGAAGAGTATCGATGCGGGTAAGTGCACTGATTTTTTTCTTTTTTAATATTGTGGCTACACTAAAGCAATGATTCAAACATAGATTTTTGGTATATAAACATAGATTTGTACAAAATATGAAACAAAAATGTAATTGCACAGTTTTAAAGAAATGATAAATATTCCTATGAGGTGCCAAGTGTTTGTGACTGGTAAATCATGCTGAAATATACTGGCTTTTGTTGTTGTTTTAAGTGCATCTTGTCTTCTGAGGACCAAATGTTCAGCAGCAGGTACAGAAGTTCTACTCACAGTACCAGCAGCCACACATCTGGTCAACTGTTTCGCAGCCAACGCAGATGCTTCTTAGGTTTATTTCTGAGGAACATGGCACACATTGTTCACATTCGACCTCTTTCAGACAGTGACCTGACAGCTTGTGACTTCTGGAGGATCAAACAAAATGAGCCTCTCTGTGCTCCACCTCCTGCAGGCGCCTGGGCCTTAGTCTCTGGTATACTGGTTTGGTCTGGTTTTGGCCCAGTTCCTCGGGGCTGGAGCTGGGAGACTGAGACATGGCTGCCTGCTCAATGTCCTCCTCAAGAGGCTCATCTACCGACACCTCTATCTCAATCCCCAGTTCCTCCTCATCCTCGTCCTCATCATCATCGTCGTCGTCATCATCCTCTTCCTCTGCGCTGTTAGCCAACGCACAGTTCTGCAGCGATTTAGCTTTGCTCCCAGTTGGGGGCTTGTAGAAAGTTCCTGGGGGAGGCTGCAGAGTCCTGGGAGCCCTGAAAGCTGCTGCAGCGCTGCTGTACTTGTTTATGTTGTCCTCCCTTTTTAAGGACCTGCTCGGCCGCACTGCGACCGTGTAAGGTCTGTTGGGGTAGATGGTGCTAATAATGCTCCCCACAGATCCGAGGGACAAGGCTGATGGAACAGAAGTTGATAAGCTACTGGTTTCCACCGCTGTACTGTCTGAGGGAGAACTGGCCGCCAGTCTGACAGCTCTGGAAGCAACGTCATGTTTGTACTGCTTGTCCCACGTTCTGCGTAACGTCTGCGTGTCAATGAATGTACTCCGGTAATGCGTGCCAACTCGTAATTTTGTATTCTCAGCCTCGTCCACCTCTGCGATGGACTGGTGACAGCTCCCTCGTTTCTTGTCGTCTTGCTCTGTGCCGTTCCCGGCGCCGGTCTCGTCGACGCGTCCGCCGTCGAGGACCCGTTCGGCCGGCATGCTCACGGGCCGGGACGAGAGCTTGTTGCGGGGGTGTCGAAGTTGAACCCTGGTGACTGTGACGTGCTGAGAGCGGCACAGGCCTCTCTCTCCGGGTTTACGGGCCTCAGAGCCGCACGGTGACAGGACTCCGTTGAGGGTCTCCGAATCAGTTTCATCAGCTTTAAACCAAGAAAGAAAACAAGTTTTAGGCTTCAAAGAAAAATGACAAACTTCAAGAACCAGAGCATGCTTTGATCAACACCACAGATATGTAGCACAGCAGCTCCCTGAGCAACCACGTCTATGTTTCTAAGGTCCACAGACTGTGGGTCACATGACTGGACACAGCATGCAGTCATGTGACCCACAGATTTGAGAAAGAGGTGGGAAGTGGCTGAGACACGCCCACCAGTTAGCCATTTGTAGCTTGGCTGGCTAAGCCTCTGCTAACCCAGGATGATAAATCCGCTTGGAAGAGTGTTTTTCATGAGCAGCTTCTTCGGCTAAACCAGGCTGCCGGTGCGATGTCATGCGGATAATAATGCTCTAATCTGGGTTCGTGACATCAGAGCACCTGATTGACATATTTTCAGAGGAAGCGACATTGCTGTGGTTTGTCAAACGCTGGTAGTCATTTCAGACACCTACATTTGTGCTCTAAAGCACAGAGAGTCTTTTTGTGTGTGTTTTTGAAACAATACTGACCAGGTTCAAAGTCACTTCCATCAAGACTCGGAGCAGTTTCCAGAACTTCTGTCAGTAAGTGCGAAGAAGGAATTACGGAGGAATGTCTCTTAAACACCTTAGAGCTCTGCTGCAAGCATGAAACAGAAAATATGAATTAAATTGGCGCAAATACAATTCCATTTTGAACCCTGCCATATGCTATTCAATGGTTCCAAACCAGTAACTAATTACCTCCTTGATGTCTCCCAGCGACCTAGAGTGCCTGCTCAGCTGCTGCTCCTTTTCTTGCTGGGTGAGACAGGCGTCTGGGCGCGAATGGGCATCCACTTCTGTGGGTGAGGTGCCGCACAGAGGACTCAGGGGGGTGTCAAACACCATCTGGTAGTGTCTGATCAGGAGCTCCACAATGAGAGCCTGGTAGGGGTAATCCACCAGAGAGGAGAGGGAGACTTCGGCGTCTGCCTGCCTCGGCTTGAGCAGCGTCGGCCCGAAGATGATACCCAGGTTGCTGGCTGTCATCTTGTTTTCCTCTGAACACTCTGTCACCCTTCAGAGAGAGGAAGGAAGATTAGAAGACCTGTGAGCTATTAAAAAATATAACTTGAAATCTGTTTTCAGTCTGCTTCCGGGCCCTACCTGTGCAGATGCTCCGTGAGGAACTGCAGCGTCTTGTGATTAGCTAGCGGCAGCTGCCTCAGCAGATCCTTGATTTTGAAGAGGACTCGATTGAGCTCCACGCTGACCTGAGCTGGGGTGACAGGGCTGGGACTGAGTCGCATCGCCTCCAGCTCCTCCACAATGATACTCTGGCTCTCCTTGGCCAAGCCGATAAAGTCGTTATAGTAACGGAACAGGATGAGCGGCTCTGGAAGCTGGAACATGTGGAAAAACAGAACTGGCTAAACAAATGAAACAAGGAAGTTGATAATAAACAGAGAAGACCAAAATATTTAGGAAAATACACAAGTCTTATGTAGTCTGAAAGGGGGGATGGGAACCACTGAGCAAAAATATACAAAAGAAATCAAAACACACAAGGCACATTTTTATTTCTTTTTCCTTTTTTTCTTGAAGCAATGGCACATTCTCAAAAGCAGCCCACCTGTCTCAGGTAGAGTTTGAGTACGTTGCTGATGTCGTGGGGATACAGGTCAGAAAGCTCCACCAGGTCCTTTCCATTTTCAAATGCCTGGCACAGCTTCTCCACCCGAGACTTGGCGCCGTTCACCCGGTAGATCCCCTACAGAGCGCAAAGAAAAAAAACCTTTCAACCAAGAAATGCATGTGCAGTTTTAAAGTCACGGTCAAAAAAATGATGAATATTAAACAAAAACATACTATGCACTTCTGTTATGAGTTTCAATCAGAATAACAGAGAGATTCAGTGCCAGAGCTGCCTTTATAGCAGCATATAGCATGTCCTCTTAGAAACCAGAGCTGCAGCTTTGTGCTAAACCACTGCATCGCTATAGTAAATGCAGTATGATGCGAAGTTGGAGTGGAGATAAAGGGCGGTCTTAAACAAAGCAGCAGGTTTGTGTTACGTCAAGAGTTTTGATCCAAACCAATGACTGCTTTTCCAAAACAAGTAAGAATACCTTAATGTTCAGTGCTCTGTTCTCTATTTCTGATGTACACTTCCGTATGATGAAAGGAATGCCGTCTTGACTGTTCTTGGCCGCATGAGTGAAGTCGATGCCGAAAAGGTGAAGCCTCCCCTGGAGCTTCTTGTGACCACACTGTATGGCCAGGGTCTCCAGACACTTCTTATGACAGGCTAGCGAACACTGCAAAAACGTCAGCGCACATTTAACATAAGAAAATAAAACTACAATCAAAACACTACAAAAACAACAAATCTGCAGGGTAAAATAGCACATAAGTAACCATTTCATGGTAGTTTAAGCTCTGAAAAGACTTCTACACAGGGCAGTGGGTTTCATTCTTCTGTCAGTCAACCAGGATTACATAATCCACCTACCACTTATTTTATTTCCTTGTTCAGAGCATTGAATAAATATGGACAGAAACTTGATACAAAGTCAATAGAGAAGAGGGTACACAGGCATCAAGGAAAAGACTTGAGGAGACAAACAAAGGATCTTCAGTTTTCACTGCCCGTTCCCCCGACCGAGAGCAGTTGGTGATTTTGGTCTCTGAGGAGGGACTGCAGCCAGTTTCAACTTTTCCCTTTATGCCTTCATTCAAACATTTTGACAAGGGGTGAGGTGGCTTTTCTCTTTTGTTTGAGTTTAGATGTTTTGCTCACCATGAGCGATAAAGAAGCTGTTGTGAGACTCTGGCAACCTTCATCTCAAACTCGCAGTACTCTGAATGCTGTAGGCTACTATCTACGAAAGCTCCAAACAGAGTTTTTGGCTGGATGGCGTTTTGTTCTATTCACCGAAATAAAAAGGAATTGAAGTAAGAAAAGAAATCCATGTTTACCTCCTCGCACTCTGCTCCATGGAACACCACCAGGCTGTCACACTCTCTGCACTTGGATGGTGCTCGAAGCTTCCTCAGCTTGTGGGTTTGAGCTGCCTTGGACATCTGGGTGTTTCTAAAGGGTCCTGGCGAGTTGGCCGTCTCTATTACCATCTCATTTAAACCTAAAAAGTGAAGGGAGGAAAAACAAGCGTTCACAAAAGCCACTTTTTGTCCCTCATGTGCTGAAAGATTAAGGACCTTTTTAAAATCTAAACTCACTGGGGTAATAACACACCTAAATAGATGCATATAAAAGGATTAATGACTAATAAGAAGATAGTGTGAACACGGTTGTCTTTGACTCACCAATATCAGAGGGTGAAGGAGGCTCCCTGTCGTCCAGGTCATCAGCAGACGACATGGTGCCGGTGGAAGGGGTTCTGGGTAATCTCCTTTTAAAGTCCCCTGAACAAAAAGGCAGAACACACATGAAGCCCCACATCTTTACATCGGATCAAGTCACCCTTCATCTCCTCTTCCTTGTCCTGATGGTGCTGAAAATGATGAGTGCTGAGAGGATCTGGAGAATTTAATGAAGCGTGTGAAAGGGTGGGGTCCACTTCCTGCTGTTGACACCTGACCAGGTGTCTGATTGTTGGTGATTCGCATCTACATGGGTTCAACAATGATTGAATATAAGCTTACTAATGTTGTTGCTACTCTGATATGGTTATGACCTTGATTAGCCTCCTTCAGGGCTTATCTCCTACATCGTTCACACTCTGCATGTTAGTGAAAAAAGGGCTTTGCCTCCTTGGCAAAGGGAGGTCTTATCTTGATCTTATTGTTTTAACTGGAATAACAAATAGTTTCATAATGTGTATATGCTGTGATGTGTAAAGTTCACCCTCTTTCAAATCTAATGATTTGCACACAGCTGTAAACAAAACAGTCCATACATTACATTGTCACAATACATTAATCCAAAATGCAGAAACTGTATGTATGTGAGCATCTTTTCACAGCAGAACTTTTATGCATCTTGTTGGTCCGGAGCACTCAGGTGTGCAGTAACACAACGTCAATAAGCAACGATCTTTGGAAAGAAAGAACAGCTGAACATTACTATGGAGGCAATTATTAGACCATTGAAGTCCACTATCCTACAGTGATGAAGGTTATTCACAAATGGGAAACATTCAACTTTCTATTCTTCAGACTTTCAGATCATCTAATGCTCAGAGAAGGTTCCCCCTCCCAAAAAAAAAAAAAAGAGACCCGTTCGGTTCCTTCTCAGAATCTACTTGTCTCAGCATGTCAACTTTTAACGTCCTTGACTGTACGAATGTATAAAGCCTGAGCAAGCAGGGCATATCATAGTCTCTCTCAACAGAGAATGATGCATTTATTCAGTCAGACATGCGATGCAGAACGGATGGAAGTGTTTCAGTGGTGCAGGACTCAACCCCACTGAAATTCTGCAGGAAACCTCATGCTTTGCATAAACGATGTCCACAAACCACAACGTACTGAAGCATGTTTTATGCAAGAGTCTGATCATGAAACAGCGCCTCTAAGTTTTACAAGATACGGAACCACACACACAAACACACACAAACACACACTGCTCCATCACTGCGGCTTAGTTCCAGTGTTACATGTCAACGTACTTTTTCCAAGGTTTTATTTATTTATTTAGCTCACAACCTGAAGAAGACTAGATTATTTGTGTCCTAGAGACGTTTACGTCTCTATGGAAAAAAAATAACAAAATAAAAACAAGAAAGCAAACAATCTTCAAGGTTACAACAGATATGATGCAAGAATTGAAATGATACAGGAAAAACTTAATTCTCATCTATAAATTCTGAAGCAGTTAGAGGAACGCTAGTTCAGAGGCCTCGAGCTAAACACAGTGAAGGTGATGTCAGATAAATTATCATTTGCAGACGTTCTGATTTAAGAAAGCCATTACTGCACTATTGTAGCCCTGACAGCTCATTTATAAACAGACAGTAAACATGCAACTTTAGGATAAAAAAAAACATAGAATGAAACAGAAGAAAGGTGCAATAAATACAGAATAAACAGCCAAAACCAACACAGAAAACTGTCATGCACCAACCTCAACCAAAATAATTATTTTATGTGTTTGAGTATGTTGAGGAGCGTAACCTGTGTAAATTTAAATAAAGAAGCACCTCTGTCAGTACTGACATTACAACACGAATCTGGCCAGGAGAAAGGCTGGAAAGAGGTCATAAACATGAAATCTTCAAGAGGGGAACATCTATCTTAATATCTATTATATTATACGGGTCTTCATGGGCTTACCGGGGCTTGCAGTGGGCGAGTCCATGGACCTGGACTCACTGCTTCCTCCGGCACTTTCCGAGTCGCTGCACATGCCTCCGCCCTGATTGGTCGAGCCCCAGGGTCGGAACGGACCCTGAATCCGAAGTCCTGGGAAGAAAGAAATTATTATTTTACTTCATTCGTGTGTGTGTGGGCGGGGGGATTGGGCCCCGTTTTTACCTTTGAATTGTATAATTTTTAGACATGTAAAGCACTTTGTGCTACATTCCTTTTGTATGAAAAGTGCTT
>JBAMYA010042446.1:0-14412 GCA_037176975.1 Arrhamphus sclerolepis
TATATATGTATGTATGTATATATACATATATATATGTTTATATACACATATATATACTTATATACTACCAGTCAATAGCTTCAGAACACCACAATTCTTATCATTTTTTAATTACTTTTCAAGTCAAATTAATAACTCAAAATAGTATAAAGGTAACTACTGAACTTCCAGATTTTAACAAAAACGGTAGGGTTACCCAAAACTGAAAAATAATGTGCATTACAGTATCATACAAAAAAGGCCTTTTTTTTCTTTTAGAGTTAACAAATCAAAGATTTAATGTGTGCAGACCTGTATAAGAGCACATTTAGTCAGTTAAGTGGATGTTGACACAAGAAAGAACAACATAGATAGTGGTCTTAAAGAAAGAAATTGTTGCTTTACATCAGTCTTGAAAGTGTTACAAAAACTATTTCCGAACAATCTAGAGTTCAACGTTCTACAGGGAAAAAGATTAATCACAATTAGAAAGCATTCCAGACAGTTGCCAGTCTTCCCAGAAGAGGATGTCCCAGCACATTTACTCTAAGGTCAGACTGTACAATGCTCAGAAAATGGAAAAAAAGGAAAAAAAAAAGTCTGATAAGCTAAATCTCAGACCCTATAGGCCTCACTAAGCGTGTTAATTGTCCATGACAGCATAATTAGAAAAGAACTTAACAAGTACAGTTTACATGAAAGGGTTGACAGAAGAAACCCTCTTCGATCTAAAAGGAACATTGAAGCATGACTGAGGTTTGCAAAGCTGCATCTCAACAAACCACAAGTCTTCTGGAATAATGCCCTATGGACAGATGAAATTGCTGTTAAACTGCTTGGTCTTAAAGCAGCACCATGAAAGACTGTGCTCTGTTTGGCACCCTGTCTGGCTGAGAAGTGCAGTTGTCTGTTACCGTGGTTGTAAATACTGCATCTCAGGACTTCTATTACTAATTAATGTATGAACCAGAGAGCAAACAGAAAACTGTAGTAATACAGACTATCAACCAAACTCAAATGAACAGGACCTGGAAGGCAAAAAAATATGACTTACTGAACCAGTAACAGTAAGGCTAGGACGCTATCCCACTCAGCTCACGCCAGCGAGTTTACGTGTTCCGTCCAACACTGACTCATGTACGGGATCTTGCTGATCGCTCTCTCTTTTTCTTGCCTCTTCAAACAAAACTTTCTTCATTTTCATCCGCTAGCTCTGCCACAACGTTCACTGTGATCATTTACGTTCACCTTATAGTTAGCATCTGGCTAACTCTGCATAGCAAACACTGACCATGGTTGCCATGTCTGATTTTTACAAGCGAGTTTGAGTTGCTTGTCTTTTTGTAAATGTGCTTACAAATATTTGTAGCTTGCGTGTCTGCTTTAGTTGTGGATCTATTTCACAGTTCTGCAATTGTAGTTTGAGACGCATCAATGATAGGAACAGGAAAGATGAAAGATGTGGAGAAGCAGCTTGTCTGGTTGTGTGTTTCTCTCCGGGCACCTGGCAACACTTCATGCTGGTCGGGCGTAATAAAAGAGAACAGAATCAATGTTGTAAAGAAGAATGTCATGTGGTGAGATTGTAGCGGACCCAGACGCAGGAGAGCAGGAGTAATCCAATACTGGGAATTTATTGGCAAATAACATGGTACAAAATCCAAGCAAGAACACAGGGAGCAAACAGTACAAGTACAGTACGAGACAAGACAATCTATAGGGGAAGCACCTGACGAGACACAGGATAAACAGATCAGGGAAACGAGGAACGTCAAACAGAATATAACTAGACACAGACAGGACTTCAAAATAAAACACTAAGTAAAGCTAACAGAAATGATCAAGGACAAGAAAACAAGGATCCAAAACACCAACACTGAACAAAATCCAGAACTAAATCCTAAACCATGACAAAGAAACAAACAAAACAGACAAACTGCTAAAACCACGTTATTGCTGCTAAGGTTGAATCTACAGCCTATTGAATCACAATGGTACATGGTATTATTTGCATGAGTTTCTTTTTATTCTTTTTATTAATATTATTGTGAAACAAAAATAGCACAGTGAAAAAAAAATATTTGTTGTGTTTGAAGTTTTACTTATCCAATAGAAGGACCTGTTATGGTTACTTTTTTAAGAAATGTTTTTACACAAAAACCAAAGGATTAAAAAAGGAGGTCCTAACTTTTGAATATGATTTTATGTAAATGTTATGAAACTTTACATTCTTCCACAGATCTAATGGTGCTTTTTTTTTTTTTTTTAATAATAGGACAACAAAGTGAGTGGTGTAACATGCTGCTCCCGACTGTTGGGCTGCTCTTATCTGTCCCCCTGGGTGCTTCCAAAGCCCTTGGTGCACACTGAGCAGCTCTGTTCTAAGGATGAGTTCTTGATCCTGGGGAATCGAGCCCTGTTCGAGCGGGTGTCGTACCCTGAGGCTGTGTGCACTGTGAAGGCGGTGCAGGATCCACACACTGCTGCTAAGAAGCTGTGCTCACTCGCCCAGAGTTATGGTTGCAAGGACAACATTGGAGCAGTAGTAGTGTCCCTGCATGTTGGGGAGGATAACTGCACTTGTGAGCCACAGGTCCTGGCTCCTGAACCACGGGGGCCACCTCCTGTCCATGTGTCCATGTCTGTGACCCCAGGCCCCATTGATCCAGCCAGCCTCTCATCCAGCAGCGGTATTGTTACTGAGTTCAGCAGTGAGACATCTGCCTCCGAGGTGGGCAGTGAAGCAGGATCCACTGCTTCAGACGAACATCCGAACTCTGTTCCGGCATCACGTCCAGAAAGGCGCTGCAGCTTGCACCCTGCTACTCCGTTGTGTGGGATCATGGTTCCAGGGTCAGCTGGGACAGGACCCCATCCAGGCCTGTTTCAGCGGCAGCCCTCTTGTGCTACGTTCTCAAGTAACCACTCTGACAATGGCTTGGACAGTGACGACGAAGCTCCACTTGAAGGTGTTATCTCTAATGGCAGTAAGTTAGAGGTGGAGGTAGACATTCACTGCTGCGCTTTCCAACTCCGGTCGGGGGTCCCCGAAGTCCCCAAAGACTTGGACCTTGACAAGCGAGGATCTGACTATCGCAACGGCAAAATGCGCAGACAGAACAGCGTGGTGGTTTCTGCTACAAATGGCTGCCTTCTGGCTGTATGTGGGAGGGAGATTGCTGACCTCAAGAAGTCACCTTCAGCCTCCAGCCTGTCTGGAAAGAAGCTGCCAAACGGATCTGTGGTAGCCCCAGAGGACAGTCATAATCTTATTGAAGTGGCCCTGGAGGCACCTAAGAAAAAATCTGGTTACTTCACTGCCCCAGCACAGCAGGACCCAGAGGACCAGCTGATTGTGCCTCCCAGTCTGGAGCAGGAAGTCAGGGAACAGCTAAGAGGCCAGAGCCATCTAGTTTCAGGCCTCTCTGCGCCATCCACACCCACCTCCTTAAAAGATCCTGTGTGGGATCATCCACATCCACCTGCATTTGCCCCCAACCTGGTCACAGGCCCAGGCCCTACTCCCATCCTTCAGCAGGAAGTCTATGATACTGCCCTCTAGAGGAGGCAGCATCTTCAGACTCCCACATACATTCTTCTTACACATATAGGATATTTCATCTAAAGATTATCATTTAAGACTATCAAACGTGTGGGACTTTGATAGTCACTCAGTGATACTGTGCCATTTATAGGAGGAAGGAAACAGAAATGTACTGCCCAAGGTAACGGGGCAGCCAGGAGTTCCAGTTCATAACATGATATTATAAAAGGACAGCTAGCTTTCATGCACAAACAGAAGCCTGACCTGAAAGACATCACGTATGTTTGAACATGTCAGCAGCATTCCCCTTTACTTGGTAAGTTGAGCAAAGCGGAGGGTGTGTGAAACATGTGTGTCAAACCTCCTCTCCAGGGGCTCCGTGATCTCTCAGGTCCTGGAGAGAAGCACCATGACTGAAACTTGAAAAAGTGCCTACTTCAGATGATACAGCCAAGAGAGCCCCTCATCAAGGTTGCAATTAAGAGATGTTAGCTTGTCAATTATGTTTAGAGGAGGAACAGTTCCTTCACATGACCAGAACTTGCACAAATTTTGCTCTTTTCCTCTACTTGGAGGTTGTAAAGGAAATTAATAAATTGCTTATACAGCTAAAATACATGAGGACAAAATAACTACATTTGCTTCACTAGAAAAAACATAGTTGTGACTTATTTTCATATTACTGGTATCAATCCGCTGTACTGGATAAGATATTTCTTTCCAGTATAGTACACGCTCACAACTACTTCAGCTGATACATCAAGAATGTACTGTTGCTTGATTAGAGCAGTGCAGTATTAAACTCATTTGACTTAAGGAGCTGTGTTGCTGCAGGACCCACAAGGTACTTATAAGAGAGTGCATGGTCAAACATGCTCCTTAAAAACTACAATTATATTTAATTTAACCAGTTTTTGTAGTCATGAGATGGAAAATAGGGCATGGGGATGTTTGGGTATCATGCACTTTCAGTAATTTCAACGTACCAGTTAGGCATTACATGGTATATTATCAAAAACAGAAATTTGAACACATTTTGCAGGCTGCTATGCATTTGAATATGTAATAATCAGTCCATGTTGGTGTGTTACTTGTAGGCATTAAGAACAAACATATGTCCCTTACAGACACACTCGTGTTTGACATTCATTAGTTTTATCCTTTTGCTTTTTTTGCCAGACATTTGACCTCAGAGCTGCCTTACCCATCACCTCTGACCAGCTGGGGCAATGAGTTGTGCTAGGGTATGTTAGGTCATGCTTTAGGCATGTTTTGCTAGTAACTACAGCTGAACATATGCGATTACAAAGATGAAGCATATGAGAGTTTAATGAGACGTGCTGGAGAGGAAGAGACCATGATTTAATGAGAGACCTGTGACTCGCTCACTTCACTGATTTGCAGTTTGACTTGATGCAAACAGGATGTGAATAATTTGGGTCTGAAACAGAACAAATATCTTTGGTGAACTGAATGAGAAGAAAACTGTCCAAAACAAAAGGCGTAAATTTAAACATAGTTTACATACTATTCTAATGTGTTAAATAAGGCCTGATCTGTGTTCATGAGGTGCCTTAAAATTAGTTATGGCACCACTTCTTTATTTCCTCATTTCTTTATATTTGCATACATTAAAACTTATTTTCTGATTATGCATCAATGCCTCTTTAAAGTTCTCGTGGCAAATATGCAAACCTGTTTGCTGCAGAAGTTTAACGTACTACACACTGGTTTAGTCCCATGGAATTAGTTCATCTTTTTTTCCCTACATACATTGCTATCATCCATTTTCTTTTTGTTACATATATAGTTGAGCAATCAAGCCTATACTATTTAAATTGTCAGACAAATGGATTATCATGTAGCCCTGGAAACCCATTTTCCCATCTTGACCCCCCCCTCCCCACCTTGTGCCATAAGAGGAGGCAGCTCTGCTGCTGTGATCATAAGTAGGCCAAAGCTGGGTAATTGCTGTTGTCAGTAATTACTATATTAGAAGTATATTTTTTACTTGCCACCCCAAGTTGGCAGTGGTGCAGTTTTGGGATTACACAGCTATCGCATAGTTGGGCCTTCCCTTTCGCCTTAAAGTACCACTAAGTATTTTTTAAACAAGCCTTTTGAATCGTCCCATGCATGTTCTGTTGAGTTCTGCAGCTCTCTGACTTTTTTGTCCTTTGATTCACATGAAGGAGTGGTGCAAAGAACAAGTCAGTGGGGAAGCCTTACATTCTTGTTTTCTAAGTTTCTGCCACTTGAAATGATGAAACACTGTTAAAAGCACTTTGTACATAGAAAAAATAGTGATATTCACATATTTATATTGTCTGTATGTTTGAGTTAATATATGAAAAGCGGATCTGTGTGTGTCGGGATTATTGTGACTTCTGTCAGCCCTACTACACATAATCTCCTGTCTAAAAATACACTGACCACTGACAGTGGAAATGAGGATAATGTTAGGATACACAATGGCAATTAGTTTACTTTTTGGTGTTTTTTTTTTTTTTTTTAAATGTGACAGCCATTACTTGTCTAATTGAATTTGTTTTTGTTTGTTTTCAATTCCATGTGAATTGTGCATAGTATTTCAATCTCTGTTTAAATCCCATCAACATGATATATGTTCTTGGCTAAATACTTTATCACTATCTTTCAGCATTACTCTGTATAGAAAAAATGTCCAGGTTGAACATGAAACAATGCAGTTATTCTGCATGGGTTTGATAGTTTACATCCAGATATTAACCTGGTTAAGTAATGCCCAACTATCTGCCTTCTAAAAAGTTTTTGTTTTTTTTGTTATCTCTCCATAACAATTACATAAAAATGGAAGCTATTGATATAACCCCCATTATTATTCTGAATAATAACATTTTAAAAAGACAACCACTTTATACTGGCTAATAGTAACAATGATAATAATGCTACTGATGTAGTTCAAGGCACTTTATTGCCCACTGTCTGGGATGCCAAACAGATGAGACTCTGTGGCTCTGACCTCCACGATGTTATATCCCATCGAGACTGAAGCCAGTGAAACATTGATGAGCACTGCAGGTGCACCTGCGGATGGAGCAAAGTCAGATCCTGATTGTTAATATTATTGGTACATATCTGAAATGTTTGTGGAGTGCACAGGGGAGAGATCGGATTTTCCTTAAGGTTTCATACAAGATAGTGATGTCCACAGCAGATCTTGGGAACTCCCTTGTAAAATATGCAAAACGTGTTAACTGTAAATACAAATGTAAATCAGTGTCATTTTAGCACCTGAAGGTACAAAAATCTTCTTTATTGTTGCGTCTGAAAATAAATATTGACTGATGCGTGTATGTATATGTATTTGAGGTTGTGTCTATAAGGTTGCATTGCTTTTTCTTTCTTTTTTTTGTAAATATGTCCATCTTCTGACTCAACTCGTTGTCTGTGCTGTGCTTTTTTAAACCAACTGGCTCAGTTTTATTTTATTTTATTCTGTCTCTTGGTTAATGCTTTATATTAATTTACTGTCCTTTCAAGGCACATGTCCAGCTTGATGTTTATTTAAAAAATCATGTCTAATCATCCATCATCATCATCAATCAGTGCACAAGTCAGTGCGTGTGGACATTATGCAGACTGAGCAAATTCAGAAAAAAAGGGAGCCTGGGGTTGTGTGCATTTGCTTAAAAATATTTTCTTAAATTCTGAAGTGGATAATCATTCATCCCTTATTACGCCAAAATGGAGGGAATGCACATTAAGGTTTTTTTTTATTTTTCATTTTATTATTCATTCAGTAATTTGAAGTGGTCATCTCCTCTTTGCACAACTAACAAGCTCCCTGTAGAACAAAATTGCAAAAATGTCTTTGTCTTTGTATAGTTCAAAGCTTTCTTGCGCACATACAGTAGGTGTATGCATGCCTGTGTGAACAATGGATTGACTGTAATTCTGTGTGAATAGTGAATGAAACTGATCAGATGCTCTAGTTGTTTAACATGTGACCAAAGTAGCCATTGTTTAATCTCTCAATTCATTTCTGTACATTATTTTCAGAAAATGCTTGAATATTTTTTTTTCCTCAATGCCAAGAAGCTGATGTTTATTTTTGTACTTCATTGAATCATGCAAATTTCTATTTTCCTCTTCACTGCATAATTTAAAGTGACTGGAATTCAACAGAAAATTGTCACTAATCAAGTGGACTATTGAGGGGACTAACTGTAACTGTACTAAATGTTCAAAGCATGCCTGAAATATAAATCAACATAAAAAAAAATAGATTACATTCAAAAAATATGATTTATTTGTACGAAATGGAGCATATCGATTATTTTTAGGTTTTTATTCTAGCATGGAGATTACTGCTAAAAGAAATTTTGTTTGGTAACTAACAGATGATTAATTATTTAGGAGCTGAACTTACAGTGAGCACTTTTGTTAGAAAGAATCATACTCCTTGAACCGTCCATGAAGTGGAAGATGATCATTATTTTTTATTTTAAATGCTGCTATCCTTAGTTTTCAGTACAATTTTTTTTTATATATTAACTTTATGCCAAGTAGCAATAAAACTTTCTACTGTGAATTTTGTCTTTTGTCCCTTTTTACTGCTCCTATAATCCTATCCTATATATAATCATCAATCTACTTTTTAATTTATACTCTAACTCTAACTATATATTAGTTTAAAAAAACAAAAAAAAAATAGAATTCAGAGAGAAATATTAATATTTCTCCATTATTCAACAATGTTGGTTGTTAGTTACATTGATTCTAGGATTAGTTTTTAGATATCTATTTGTAATTAACACCTTTGTCAAGCAGCGATTGGACAGGTCACCAGTACATCACAGTCACACAGAGATAAATGAGACAAAGCTTCATACCAAACCTATATGGGACTTATATGGAAAAATAGAAATCTAGCATAACAGAACTTCTGCTTTAAAAAATTCTCCTCTTGGGATGGTGTTTTATGGAGGAACAAAGTTTGTCTATTCATCACTCTAGTATGAAAAAAATGGCAAATTATGCTAACCCAGTGGAATAAAGAAGAACTCAGAAATGCAGCAGATATTTTTAGACTTATCAGCTTCAAATTTACAATTTAAAACAAACCAAGAACTCCCAAGTCAGCTGACAAAGTCATAAGCTGAAGACGCTTTTAAGCACCCATTTCCCTTAGTGGAAATACGATACTTGATGCTTGGTTTCATCAAAGAGACAGAATGCACTTTTTTACACCCATGTTTCTTTATCAAAACTGAACTGCAAGGAATAATAATAAAAAAGGATGACAAAGACATCATTTAGGTTTGACAAATACACAAATAATGATATACCTTTTAGTAAAACATGCTCATTATCTGCATTTTAATTTTCATAAAAAGTATAAATGATGCACAGTTTAAGTAGTTTATTGCAATTACACATTCAAAAATAATGTGTTATAGTAGTCATGGACTAGGTAACAGGAATACAAAAGTATGCAAAAAAATAAAAACATCCAAGTATAAAAATTAATAAAAATGCCCCTACACAACAAACATTTGACATAAGTTCAAGGAAAACACTTCTTATTAGGGATTTCTACTCACTCCCACTTTTGTTCAAATGTGGCAGAGAAAATCAAGCTTATAAATTGTCTTCCATACTTGCCCTTTGCTTCTTCAGCTCTCGCACTGACCTGAAAGCTCTGACAGCTAAGACTGCACCAAAGAGGAAAGCAAACACCCCCACTACCCCAAAGAGTCCTCCTGCGATGTCTGCACCGTGGAACTGGCACTCAAAGCCCTTGTGTCCTTTATTCTTGTACATTTGCTCACGTTCCTTGCAGATGGGATTATTGTAGGTTTCTTGCAGTTTAATAAAGTAGAAGGCAAGTGCGGGGATGTAACCCAAGGCTATAAGGAAATTCACTAAAGCTTCTCCAAGCAGCACAGGGGGCCAGCGGTAAGGCACTCTGAAAACCCCCAGAGCTAGCAAGGCACAAGTGTAGATCATTAACATCCCTCCACAGACCATTGTAAAGACGTACGGAGGCCGCTTGAGCTGATGAAACAGTCGGTCTAGCTCTTTCACCCTGTCTGCATCAGCTCCAGTGAAGGCATTGGCACCTCCAAAGTGATAATAGTAAATTCCACCGAGGCTGGCCAGGTCACGGTAACCCCCACTATTGCTGTAGGGCACCCCAGCACAGATTATGATGAGAAGATTCAGTAAGAGCTCCATGAGCTGGCAGAGACCTGATAGACAATATGCAACAACAGGATGTGATTGATTCAAAGCTATAAAATGAAACATGTTCACATTAACCTTTTTTTCAGGGAAAATATTGAATTTTTTCTCTGTTAACAGTTTCTCTGAGGTGTGAATTTGCTTGTTTTCCTCATATAATATGATCTGATATTTTCAATAAACAGAATATCTGAGAATGCTTTACTTTTGCTGGAAAATAAAAAGGGAAAAAAAAATTAATGTTATCCTGATGGATGGATGGATCAACGGATGGTTAATGGTATAATACTAAGCTAATAATAAATAAAAAAAAACTCAATTAAATAAAAATCCCTAAAACCATTCCAACATAGCACTGAAAACACTTTGTTTTAATCACACAGCTCAAAACGTGGGTTGACTTTGTGTACGCTTAACTTTTCAGTCAATAAACCATTTAATCTTCAATGACAACTCATATTTAACATGTAACTAAAAGGTAATATACTGGGGGAACATAGCGAACTGTGGAAGGTTTGAGCTTTAATTCCAATTTATGTTTCACAAAGAAGCTTTAAATGAATATACTTGCCTCTTGCAGTTAAAATGTATCTGAAGTTGTACAGGGCTTGTTTGTGCTGCTGTTCTCTTTCAGCGTAATATGACGAAGTCTCTCTGGACCTATAAAGAAAAAAGCCAAATAAATGTATTCTATACGAAATAGGAGGCTTTAAATAAAAGCTGTCTTAAATATGTTGCCAGCTTTGCCAGAGTGCCTCAGCAGGTCTGTGTGGAAGGGGTAACAATGAGTGCTCTAAAGGTGGTTTCTTACAGTCTGGAAGGGACTTTATGGTCACGGTCTCTGGAAGAAGGTGGCTCTGTGTGTGGAGCACCTCTCATTTCTCTGTGTCGGTTTTCTTTGGTCCTCCTGTCACCAGAAGGGCCTCTGTGTTCCACATCTGCTGGCTTTTGGTTTCCACTCTGACCATGATACAGAGAGCGCTCTCCATTGTGTGAGTAATCCCTGCTCTTGTACTCTGAGTACACATCACTCCTCTGATCGTGCCGTCCCCTCTCTGGCATCTTCCTCTGCCTGCCGAAGAAGATTATGGACATAAATCCTATTATACTCTAATAAACAAAGTGGATAGCTGGCGCGTGTTCCTTCTGCCAGAAGAGACGGCCTACAAACCACCTCAGTTAAACAGCATGGAGGATTATTTAATGAAGAATTAAGCTTTTTCATTCATGAAGTAGTCACATAAAGAAAAGGGTGGTGACAACGTGGGGACTTAAATAGTAGGTTGTAAAATATAAAATATAGACTGTATCAAAATGAAAATGAACACGATGTTGGCTAATAAAAATTATCTTCTGTTCACATGGGAACTCACAAGTTGAGTCTCAAATACACAGAAACCCCGAGCCCTGTAGTCTCACATTCCACTCTGTTTATAGTACTTCATGTTTTAAGATAAAAGCTAAATGCATTTGTAGGCTAAAGAATAAAAATAAATGACTGTTTCTTACCTATGAATTCAGAATGAAGACTAAAAAATAAAATGACTATGATACCTATGAATTCTGAATTTAGCTTACTCTGTTCGTGTTTACGCCACAGAAACTCAATCTGAAGCCAGCCCTCCCAGCTTCCTGCTCCCGACTTCCTCCTTCACTCACCTGCGCAGAGCCACGCCCACTGACCCTGGCCCTCTATAACCTATCTTCATTTACTAATTATTGCATTTTATTACTTTTTATTGCAAGTACAGTTGGAAGAAAACAAACTGAATCAAAAATCAATTTCAGAATAAACATCACTTTTGCCATGAATTTAGGACAGATATGAAAATTTTGTCATAAGGGTTCCGTAATGTTTATATCTTATAGGGTGAAAAGTTGTTGGTTTCAGTCAACTCAAAAGAAACAAAAAAAAAAAGCGATTCACAACAGATGGAACGACGACGGACACAGCACGGACTGTCAGTGTTTGGGGTTCTTGGGAAACCAATCCAGAGGAATTGCTTAAAGGATTTCCGCCAAGGCTCAGACTAATTTCACAATAAATGTCATCTCGATGTGCATTTTATTTATTTATTTATTTTGAGTTTACGCTTCCTGTCCGGAACTTCCTGGATAGTGCAGTTTATAACATGGCCACAAAGAGAACAACGACCACTCACTTCTAACGTTACTTTAGACCCACAAATGAACCTAATATTTTTTCTTTTGTTTTTTTGGACTGTGGGGGAGATACCCAAGTACTTGGGTGAAAAACCCACAACATGCAAAATCCATACAACACTTTCACAGTCATATTTGAACCACAGACTCTCAAAACAACTGTGCTAACCACAGCACCAGCCTCCATCAGTGAATCTAAATTATTATGGACTCAAATTTGATTTTTATGCCTTCTCTATATGAATAAACCTGCCAATGCCTTGTCAGAAACCTGTTACTCCATCTCCAAAATCTTGTACACGTACAAGTTCTGTTCTGACTAGACTAGATTTTTAAGGTACTGTCAATTTACTTTCTTTTCAGTGTGATATAGATTTCTCAGCCTCAGAACTTTTAAACTTTTTATTACTATGACAATTTTTACAAAATCACATTGCATAGTAGTTTACTTTTAACAACCTGGTGCTGTGTGCCTTTCTTGTGTCTTTAGAACAGTTTAAAAGATCCTTAATGGTTCTATCAAATTCCTACACAAAAAATCCCACAGTTTTGTAGTTATTTAATTCATGAATGTAAAGAAACATTATTTAACCAGTGTTCTTCAATCCTGGTCCTCAAGGCCCACTGTCCTGCATGTTTTAGATGTTTCCCTGCTCAAACACAACTGGCCCTAATTAGTGGGTCATTGACAGAGAGTTGTGTAGACCAGGGGTGTCAAACTGGTCCATGAAAGAGCTGGTGTGGCTGCAGGTTTTTGTTCCAGCCATGCAGCAGCACAGCTGACTTGTTTCTTTCAATCAACTAAATTGTCTTCACTGAAGGTCTGAACCAGTTCAATTGACTGAATGAAACAAGTCAGTTGTGCTGCTGCATGGTTGGAACAAAAACCTGCAGCCACACCGGCCCTCTCACAGATCAGTTTGAAACCTGTGGTGTAGACCTTGAAGACCAGCTGATGGCCATCCAATCAAGTGTGACTAAGCAGGGAAACATCTAAAACATGCAGGACAGTGGGCCTTGAGGACCAGGGCTGAAGAGCACTGACTTAAATACACTTAGCATAAGACATGCTCTCAGTACATTATGTTATTAAAGAAATCTAAACATCCAACAGACGTATTGACTGTGAAATTGTTGAGCTGTAAACGACTAATAATTCTTTGCTTCACGTTCTCTGATCACACAGAGAATGGAAAATGATATAACTACTTTTTGTTTTTCGGGGTAATGCTCCTGTGAGGTATCATATCATCAAAAGCATAGTGTTGCAGTGTTCTTTGTGTTCATCCCATTTCTATCAAGACCCTGAGAAACATCCAGAGGGAGCATCTGTTACATGGAGTTGAAATTTAACAATTCAGAGATATGATATTGGTACTATAACTTTTGTAAGCTAAAGGTAAATGATGAATGAAATAAAAATGAAATCATTTCATTAGATTGCATATATTCAAGAGAAATGTGGTGTTGCTCATCGACACGCGATGAATAACTGACCTTTGCAGCACATTTTTGATCTTTTTATTATTTTAAGTGAAGTTCTTGTGTATTTTGTGCAGGTTTAGCCAATCCTGGGGAGGCCTACACTGTGTTTTATGGTGAAAGGAACCCCTGGTGTGAGTACAAACAGAGAATACAAGGCACTCACAGATCTGGTCTTTATTTTCATTTTCAGGAAATTCAGAAACATTTCGTAATAATAGTAGTAGTTTGGTTTTATACTTTAAAGAATGATGAAATCTGTCTCAAACAAGAGGACTTCTGCTTTCCAGGGATTACTGTCCACTGCCCAGGAAAACCAGGTCACGGGTCCCGGTTTGTGGAAAACACAGCTGCTGAGAAACTGGTAAGGGTCATTCCTTGCTTTTGGAGGCGTGCTTGGATATGCATTCGAAAAGGTTCATGGAGATGATAACGTAAGAACATGAACATTCTCAATCATAGATTAATATAAAAAGCTTTTGCTTAAAAAAAAAAAAAGAAAAGACATTCATGTACGTTTGACAACGTGGACTCCAGGTTGAGGACCACGACTCCAGCCAAGAGTTATAGCGTGCACTTCCTGAGACACTGCGCAGTTTACTGTGTTCATTTCAAACTTGCTGACAAGACTGAGAGTGATTGTACTTCAGTTTTCTTTTTCTTTTCTCCCTTCTATAGCGGCAAATCATTAACTCCTTCCTGGACTTCAGAGAGAAGGAGAAACACCGGTGAGATAGCTTACACCCTCCTGTAGTATATTTCATTTTATTTTTGGAATATTGTTGTTGGGTTTTTTTATTTTTTTTTATCTAGTTTTGTTATGTAAAACTTCCTTTACAGTTCACAAAGGTGTTTCCACATAATTTGAGAAAAAAAGCCTTGATTTTACTAATTTTGTTCTACATTTTCCTTATAATTAATTATATTGGAGGGTAAACTGCCGTTCAACTACACCTGTCGATTGGATGCTGCTGTTGGATCTTCGCTTGTGTGGCCTTCCTGCAGTCCAGACCATCGCA
>JBAMYA010042447.1:0-14411 GCA_037176975.1 Arrhamphus sclerolepis
GTGTGTGTGTGTGTGTGTGTGTGTGTGTGTGTGTGTGTGTGTGTGTGTGTGTGTGTGTGTGTGTGTGTGTGTTTTCACCACCTCTTAATTATCCTGTCAGTCAAGAACAGCACCCTGAGTGGAGAACTCTCTAGTGTTAAAACCCCTTTGGTAGGGAGAGAAATGACTCCTGGGTCACTTCCACAACTTGTCTCTCTGTCACATTCAAATATACTCTCATATTTATACATAGCAGCTTGGCCAGACAGTGGTGGTTGGGGAATGTTATTGCTGAGACCAATAAATACTTGCTAGCTCAATGAGGATCAGGGAGAAAATAAACAGCTGCAGCATGAGCAGAGTGGCAAGTCAGACATAAAAAATACGTTTGTTGTACGAGAAGGGAGACAAAGCATTGCTTCTTTGTTGATTATATAGTTGTTGCTTTTTTTATTTTTTATTTGCCGTGCTGCACAAAACATCCACCTCTTTTTTGTCTGCTGTACTCTTGAACACGCTTTGATCATCTGCCCCACACTGACAGTTACACGCTCCCTTTCATGTCCTTGTTTGCATCCGTCAGTGAATTTCACTGTGGTGTGATGGTGACAACGAGCAAACGAAGCAGACTATTAACTGGGATGATGACAGCGGTGGTCTTGTTGACATGGTTACCAGATTTAGTGAAACAGACACAAGTGGCTCACATTCACAGTGTTACAGTGTTAAATTGGTGTGTCTCCTTTTTTGTGTGTGTGTGAGGTGTCCTTGATTTTTACGCCCACCACTGTACCCGTGTTGTGAATGTGTCTGTGCCACATTACAGCTGGTTGACTTCAAGGAGTCCAGCACATCTCCTCTGTCTTTATCACAGTTGTAGACAATTATTATATTTAGTCTGCTTTAGTCTGATGTCTACATATTTACTCAGAAACAGTCACAACTACAAGGCCAAAGTGAACTACCTTGGCTTTGAGTTATGGCTCTAACAACTATAATTAAGAGGCAGAAACACTTTTTTTTTAAATTAATGAGTGATGGAACACTGACATTGAACCTTCTCTCATAATTGTCAAGTGCGACTCAAATCTGATGCAATGGAAAAGAAACACATCAACTTCTGCCCCCTATTTTTTGCCTTAGAAGTGGAGACACCCAATAAAATATGCCACATTTTATAGCCTCAAAAGAAAAAGTCCTCCAAACTAGACAGGGTTCAAAACACAGAAACTTTAAAACTCTCGAACTGTACTGTTAAAGCCTGCCATTCTCTCTGTCTATAAGTCTCTATATACATACAAATGGGCACAGTTCATTATATTCTGAGGATCCAGATTAAATAATAATGAAAAAAAATCAAACAGTGGTGCTGCTGAGAGGATTTGGGAGTGGTCTGTAGGAAGGGAGGAATAAAGATCAGTACTATGGACGATACATGTGGGAACGAGGGCCATAAAAGTGTGTGCTGTGCAGTGTTTTTCTTTTCTTTGTTCTTTCTCTCTAATGGCAGTGATCTGAACAGTGAGGCCACAGCTTGTTCTCAAGCTCCCCTCTGGCTCCTACAGACAAGTGGCGGGCCTTTGTGGTTCACCACACTGACATGAACTTGATTAAATCTTTCCGGCCAAGAAAACAGACACATCTCCTCAGGCTCTCTCTCCGTAACCCCTCATCCTCTCCTTTTCCTTTTTGTCTTTCCTTCCCATCCCTTCCGCCATGGTTGACTTTTCCTGCTGCCTTGTCCTTCCTGTTCTTTTGAGACCTACTCTTACCTCATCTCTCATCATCTGTTTTTCCCTGGTACCTACTGACCTCCTGTCTATTTGCTCATTTTCTGTTTTTTCCCTCTATTTTCTTCCTCAATAGGACATCTGTCTCGTTTTAGTAGAAGGACTCATCTTTTCCCTCTAGACTATAATGTCTGTTTCTCTTCTTCTTCTTCACCCAGTGTCCCTTTTTCTCCTCCTCTACCTTATTTGGAAGCTTATCTTGCTTTCTCTCTCTGATAGTCTGCTACATCTCTCTATTATTCACTTTCCCAGCCACTGTTTCTTCTTACAGAAGTGACATTGGAAAAGCCATGGGCAGGAGCAAACATTTCTTCTGGAGTTTTAATGACAGGCAGACATAAAAACATCCCTCCATGACCTGCCTACACAAACACACACAGAGAGAAAGAGAGAGCATCTGAGGATGGAGGTTTACACAGCAGTTTATTCAGGGTGAGATCTCCCACTGCTGACATACTCGCCTCAGGTTTAAAGCATGGTGGAACGGAAATACATTTTGTCCTGCACTGACAAAGCTCAAGTAAAGTCAGATACCCTTTATTATAAGTTATGCAGTGTATTCATATATGCATAACAGCAAAGATTGAGTCAGATGTTGTGAAATGAAGGAGCAGAATTGTAATTTGTTCTAGCAGCCTTCTCTGTGTTGTTCAAGCAAAGCTAAAGTAAAACACATCAGTTTAAATTTCCATGCTTCAGAATTCCCCCAAAAGGGATTGTGGAGGTGGCTGGGGAGAAAGAGATCTGGGCTTTTCCTGCTTAGGCTGATGCGCCCGCAACCCCCAAACATGGGATTTTTTTTTCTTTCTGTATCTCAGCCGTAGTGCAGAGATGCTGGAGCTACTGTGGTCACTAAGCTTGTTAATTCTTGCATTTATAAGGTGACACCTAGGGACCATATTAAAAATGCATGTAAACTATCTGGTGCAGAGCAAACATAAAAAAAGAAAAATAAAATCTCTTTTCTTAACCCTAACCAATCTTTTTTAATGCTTCTTGTGCGTGCTTTCGCCACTTTTTATAAACTGAAATGCCCATCGGGTCATCGGGGCTCATATCTAATTAGACAAGCCAAGTCGAGTCTATGGTCGTAACTTAGGGTGAGGTGCCTGCTGATCTTTGCTTGACATGGGTTTTAATAAAGAAAAGAAGAAAAAGATGCCAAGCGCATCCCATCCATCATCCTCAGTCAAGTTGTTGTGGCAAGATTTGACAGAGCTGCCATAGAAACCCATGGTTTTCTAAATTTTACAGGTATCTTGACTGAGAAAAGTTTTGTTTTCTGTTGTTTTGTTTTTTGTTTTGTTTTTTTCCAAATGCACCAGTAAACATTTACAGTGGGACAAAAGAACTTCTGCAGTTTTTAGCTCTGTAGTCGTGGAGCCTCTTTTACAATTGCAGTTGTAGGGATGAGAGACTGAGAGAGCGAGAATACGCTTCCTAAAAATAATCAAATATTTAATCAATGGTATTTTAACATGAAAAAATAATAACTGTACTTATTCTGTTGTAAGTTACAGATACATACTGTATAAGTATAGGTTATATAATGTGTATTGATTAAATGTCATCAATTCTGTAGGTTTTTCTACATATTGTTACAACTGTGATTTTTGATAACTACTTTAAATCTATTAATGCTTTGTTTAGATATCAGCATTTAAAAGTGTCTAGACAAGAAACCGGAAACCTGAGTTGATTCTGGTCCCCCTTTTTCATTCTGTGTGTGCGACATTGGCCTGTGGATCCCTGACGCTGCGCTGCAGGGATCCATCCAGCTCCCATTCGGCTTGGCAATTTTCCCCTTAGATTACCAAGCATTCATTGGCTGCACATGGTGTTGTTACACAACCACACATTTGAATTTCAAAGCCCTTTTTTGGGGGGGTGGGGGGATTATGGTGTCAGCCCACCGCAGTCCTGCTTGTACCTGCCCCAGCATCCAAATAACAGGTGATTTTTAGTTGTTACATATTTTTATGAAGCAGGTATTCTGTTCAGATAAAGGTTATATCTGATACAGGAGATCTCTTTTCTTTTCTTTTCTTTTCTTTTTTTTAATACCAAAAGAAAAGGTTATTGCAACAGCAGCAGACACTTTCAAGAGATGTACTCTGATTCACGTTTGAACAGCGTCCACAGCAACTTTTCTAACTGGGTCTGTTACTTAAGCCAGGGATCTACCACAGAGGCCAATGATTTAAAAGAATACGTCTGAATTTTATGTCAACTTTGTATCTGCTTTACCCCCAAACTAATGATAAGGACAAAACACGCTCCCACTAATTTCATTAGCAGCTACCTCATAGGGAGGACACAGAGGCAAGCAGGTCTTGTTGTATCTAAGCAACAACCGACAGAGCTGGTCCTTGATGATGATGTTTCATTGTGTGCGTATATGCCTTTGTGTGTGTGCTTGTAAGAGAGAGGCACACATAGAATCCAACTTATGCACACACCCTTTGTTCAGAGTACAATAAATATGGCATCCATCCTTAACTGTTTGCATGCATTTATCTGCGCGTCTTTCCCTCATTAGTCTGTTGTCGAAGTTTCTTCGGTGTTGTTTGGTGCCTGCGTTGCCATGGAAGTGACTAATGCCTGAGAACGCCACCACAGCCAGCAGAGGGAAGGTTTCAGATGAGAACGTGGGATGCTGTGATTTTCCTTATGTTCTTCCTACTTTATTACATGTGTGACTCTCTGTCTTTTTGTAACAGTGTCATCGTACGCGTCTGTTTGTGTGGGTTTGCAGGTGTGAGAGAGACAGGGGGGAAAAAAAAAGAGAGGTGAAAAGACACGGGGTGTGATAACTGGGGCTGAGAAATTAGCTCTGGACAAGGAGTGAACTATGAGGTTAAATCAACAGTCAAAAACATGGAAAAAGCTTGTGAGAGCTACTCAGAGACCTACACTGCCCTCTGCTGCATGAAAGTAGAACATAGAGGCTGGTTTGATTCCACTCATTGTCCTGAATTTTTCAGCTTCACTGCAGCATTGATCATTTTATTATGCTTTTTAAAATGTATCGGTGTATATATATATATATATATATATATATATATATATATATATTTGTGTGTGTATGTATGTATGTATGTATATGTACATATATAGATATATATAGATATAATACTTGCTCGTTGTTAGGCTTTGACAATTACAATTGCCTTCAAATTACAATTGAAATTTAGCTCCAGATACTTATGCTAAAGCACCGGATTACTAAAAGAGGAGTGTCCAGCCTCCCTGAGCATCATTTGTTCTCGTCTGACTTACATCATGGGAAATTTGTTTCCTCAGAGTCAGAAAAATGTGTACGTTGTTGTATTTATTTATTTATTTATTTATTTTCCCCCTCCATCTTTTCATCCCTTATGGCTGTTCTCTTTTTGAAAATTAAATACTTGTGTGTTTGTGTTTTTTTTTATTCTTTGCAATAATCAACAGCCTTCTTGCAAAGCATGTGATGTAGGGATGTAGGGCACGGTGATATGACCTCAAATCAATATGACAGTTAAATGAATCCAGTACCTCAATTCCGATAAACGAGCGATTATTTGACTGTAGCCTTATTTTTTTTGACTGTTCTACCCCTGACAAGGTTTGTGCTGTGAATGTACCTAACTATTGAAACTTTGCTATAATTTGAATTAAAAATATCCCGATATCACATCTGCACATGCAGTATTATTTTTTTAAGGTACAGGAATACGCATAGTGAAGTAATGACAGCATTAATGGGAAAAATGAAATGAGACAATTGACATGGGCAAGATTACTTTATTTATAGGTGCTGAATGTTGGTTTCAATTAATTTTTGATTAATTGCTCCGCCCTTTGTGATAGATCTGTGGATTGCTCAGAAGATGGATTGGTTAATCGCCTTTTAAACAGCCACTTTGTGGTTAACATTTTTCAATATGGTTTTTCTTTCAGAAGGTTATTGTTTGATTAAAGAATGATCCTAACAATGTTATTAAAACTAAATTAAATTAATGTAATTTTATAGTTCCAGTTTACAACAGAACACATCTACCGCCTATAAATCATCGATAATAATGACATACATAGAAGAAGGGAACATAATTAGGAGAAAGTCCAGGCCATCACGGGCAGGTCCTCCAGCATTTCAGGCATATTTTCAGGATAATTAAAAGTTTTGAGCTTCACGTTTTCTGTATGCTCAACACCAACTGTGAGCTGGTTCCTCTTGTGGAATTGCCAGCTTAGCAGCCAGTGGTGTCACTGTTTTAACAAAGCAAAAGGGGAACAACCCTTTTGCCCGCAGAGAAAAACATCTATGTGTTGTTGCATGAAACAGTTTATATATTTAATTAAACCACTACCTTTCCCATGTAGGTTTGTAAAGTACCTGTTAGTGATCCACTGGGAAATGCCATGGAAATATAAAAATGTTCAGTAATATCACAACAGAACAATTAATAGCCATCCTAGTCCACGTCACAGAACTTTGTAGTTTCACAAAAGGGCTCAGGATGTTTACAATTACTACAGTTTTATTTCTTATTTCTCTTCAGAGTTCTCCCTCTTTGATAGTATACACAGTCAGCCGTCTTTGAATGACCACAATAATCTTTTCAAAATGAAGGGATTCTTTGATGTGTCAGTCCATCCACTCCAAAGTTGGAGAGGATAGTTGAATGGTGCAAGCCTGATAATGGCAAAACGACAAACAATGTTGAATGGTATGTACACTTTATGCTTAAAGGGAGGAATGTTTGCCTCTGAAATATATTACGGATTAAAGATGGATTATCAATTTACCATTTTAAGTTTGAACTGATCTCGTAAAAGCTACACTGCTGGTTTTCCATGAATGTGAAGGTAAAGTCAAACCCCTGAGATAAAAAACAAAACAAACAACACGCTTATATAACATATAAAACTAAAACAAATATCTATCTGTTAAGATATTGGACGGCTGTTTTAAACAAATAGCATATTGTGGTTGTCAAACCAGTTTGTGTCATCCGTTATGATCTGTATGTTCAAAGATGCTGGCAAACAAATGTAATGTTTGTCATCTTGGTCTGACCGGTCATGCGTAAAGAATGTGATCGGAAATAAAAAGCTGTAAGCTGCAGACCGTGTGCTACAGCTTGGCTTCATGCTGCTGTTACTGCTGCAGGCTCACTTTGAGTATGATAGTAAAACACCAGCTGCTAGTCATACCAGCTCAGCCTGCTCTCTGCAAAATGAGCAAAATGCAGCAGTGTCGTCTTCTGATTTTAGATTCATGTCTAGTATCTTTGGCTCGCTCACTAGTGTGATGCATTCACACAGTATTCTCTGTAGTTATCATAGCAGCAACATCAAACCATCACCCTACAGGAATGGTGATTATGTGTGTGTACCATTTACACAAATGACAAAAAGGCGTGTTTTTGTTGTTTTTGTTTTTAAAACATATATGCACTTTGTGTGGGTAGAGAAACGAATGCAGTCGATTAAACTTATGCTTGTGGAGAACATGCTTCGGACGGTTCAATTGCAGCCATCCTCAGTAAGGCATACCTATGCCTTGTTTGTCTACGTCAAAGACAAAGCATAATGTCGAGCAGGGAGCCCTGTCATTGTTGTCACATTGTTGCTGCTGCTGCTGCATCACGTGGGTGAAGGCCTGGCACACAGTAGTACAATGTGTGTAGAGCACAAAAGCATTGCTCATGTGCAGGAATATATCATAGTCTTTCAACAAAACACATGTCATTGGGATGCAGATGGAGTCACTTGCTCGGGATGAGAGTTAAGAGTTTGGATGACTCATGCCTCATGAAGAATGCAAATCATAGCAGGGTGAGAAACAGCAGCTCAGGCTGGAGTTGTCTGTGTAGCAGAGTTGACATGAGGATCACGTTTTGCAGACTTAGAGAGTGTCTTCTAGCTTCGGGTGTGGAGCTGAGCGCTTTTAACTATTTGAAGAAGTTTGAGGTTCGGAAATATTAACAGAAATAAGGAATTAGGAATTACTCCCACAACATGCATTTGATTGAAACCTGACTCAGCATCATTGAAGAGAAAATCATGACAGGGAATCATATGAGAAGGAGCGAGCTAAATCAGTGGCTGCAGTGTGAGAGAGGATGTTTGTATTTGGATGATAGCATCTAGGAATTCCATGTTATTCATAGATTTTGAGGACTTTCTTATGTAAGTACATCAGTATACCATGAAGATTAAAAAAAACAAAAAACTGTGATGATGCAATCATGACTGATTGTCAGAGATCAGAGTTTAATCTAAAAGTTGCGATGTGTGAGAACCACAACAGCTTGCAATGGTAGATGGCCTTTGCTGATTTTGTGGCTTTTCTTACTCCAGGTACTATAAAGAGCCTTTCACCATGTTTCACAAACACCTATTCAAAAAAATGTCTTATTGTATATGCACGCTATTATATATTTCAAGATGTTGCAGGACTGGATTCAACAGTCAATCTTGCTGACAAGTGCACAACCACATAGAAAAACAAATGAACAGAGCAAAGCTAAACCTCCTCGGCAGAAGATAAATGTATCTATTGCTTGTCATTCAAAAAGATTGGGTTCCTGTGAAAAGTTCCTGCAAACGACTGTGTCAGTGTAATGTGTTTAGCATTTGAAAGTGGTGAACAAAGTAAGTGCATTTGCTAATGTTGACAGTAGTTCCCAAACAGCACCACTAATGGGCTAACATCCTCTGGGTGATGGATAGGAAAGCCCCTGAGGAGGCAACTGTTATTAGGGAAGTTGATGCTTGATACACAAGTCTGCTAACATGAAAGAAAAGGCCAACCTGTGAGTCAGTGCTGACACGTTTATCCACTGAAGGTTTAGTTTTTACCAACAAGGATGGGTAATTGCTTACCAGTTTGTGAAATCATCTGTGAAAATATACAGAGAAGTCTTTTTTTTTTTCTTTTTTTTTTCAACATCTACATTGCATAATATTGTGATGAGATTCAGAGTGTCTGGGGAAATCTGGGGAAGTCTGTAAAGGCTGAAAGTCGGTGTTAGATATGTCTATAAATCAAGCCATCACTGCATTGGAAACCATTATGCCACATTGATCAATATTGCCACTTGAGCTCTCCTAAAACAAGATTTCCACTAAACACAACACACTGCTAAATCCAAAAATGTCATCTTAAAACTTTATTTTATCTGATGTTCACGTTTTAGGTGTGGGAAATAGACATAATTTGTCAAATATAAGAAGAAAAACAAACATCCAGGCTGTTATTAATGAAAGGTGCAAAAGCTGCTGTTTGACATTTTATTGTGGTGCATCACTGCCTCTGGCATGGGTGACTTACAAACGGGTGAGATACCATTGATGCAGGGATGATGGTTAGACTTTTCAGACATTATGCTAAAATAGAGTTGGCATATTTTTGTAAATTTACCTCTTTTGGGATTATACCAGATCATTCTGGTGTCAGTTATAAGACTCATACTTGTCATATTTCAGCTTATGATTAATAATTATTTGCCTTATATTATCCTGTCACTGCATCTTTTTGGCTATAATTCTGAGAAAAATGTTATTAGGATCAGCTTTTGCCTGTGGGTCAGTTTGAAAGTCTACACACTGCCACAGCAGTGTGTAGACTTTCCTATTAGATCCCTGATGTTAAAAATCAATGCTATACCAAGTTTGGTGATCAAATATCAATTAACTGCACTTAGATAGCACTTTTATTGTCATATTGACCACAGAGAATGGTCTGTCATAAGCTGCTCATTCATACTCAAATTCATTCATTGCTTTTCTGTTCTTTACATTCAGGTCATATTTCCATCATACAGGCAGACAAGCATATCATAGTATTATTGGGGTTCAGTATCTTGCCCAAGGAGACTGACTGACTGATGGGAGAGAAAAGGAATCAAACCACCAACTCTTCAGTTACTTTACAGTCTGCTCAACTGATTCATCTGAGCCAAGAATCAGTTGGTGCCAAATTTCACCACAAAGAAGCAAAACTAAGACTATTGCTCTCCTGCAGCTCGTTGGTGTTTCCCAGATTTCTGGCATCTTGCCATACTAAAACCTTGCTTGGCACGACTTGATTTCTATTTTTGGACATCCACACCCCACTCCTGCATACACTCAATGGTACATCCCCAAACAGACAGATGCACGTATTCCCCTTTTGGCTCATAACCCCCCTCTTTAATGAGCTAGTGTTGAACAGTAGATCAGATTCAAATCAAAATCTCAATTTCAAGTAATACAATACAGTAAAACGCAAAGGTATCTTTTGCTGCCTCTTGGCCAGGACTCCCTTGGAAAAAAAGGTTTACAATCTCAATGAGACTTTCCTGGTAAAATAAAGGTAAAATAAATAAAAGGTTGCAGTTATTACATTATGCAGCATTTCTGGCTGTTTTTACAAAATAGCCAGAAGTTAAACTGAGAGGTTGTGTTGATACTGCCAGCCTGAATCCAATATTTAGCAAATCTAAATTGTATCTACATAGATTTTCTCTTACAGTTTGAACAGCCAAACTCCTCATGGATCTTTTTTTCTTTACAATTCAGATTCAAACCATAATGAAGGTGGTATTAAGTATGCAATAGAGGCTACCCAAGGACTGCAAAATGGTGCTGTTTTTATCCACTAGGTTGTGGTAACGCATTGCATTTGGGGCTTTTTGCAGACATGACCACTTCCAGCGATACACATCTTTCATTTAACTTCATGTTCTACCTTTAAATCACAATAATGTACTGCTGTGATGCTATGTTAATCACATAGATCCATAGCCAAGAAACCACACATCTATCCCTTCGTGGCTGACATGATGTGGATAAAGTGGCCAAAAGATCTCTCTGCACAGAGAAGATGGAAGGCACTGATTCAGCCCTGCAAAGCCCTGAGTGTGATTGCTGCCTCCTTACACGTCATGTTCCACCGAAGTCAGGTAGCTTCATTTCCAGTCAGATTTTCAAGAGATGTGTCTTAATCTGAACAGCATGATTCCTCAAATAGGATTTAATTTTTGTGTTATTTGCTACACAACACAAAGAACTACTATATCTACCACAGTTACGGAGATGATGGAGGTCTCAATTGGCCAGCCTAACCAGCTAACTTGCCTGGACGATTCAAAAGTAAAGTAGTGCATGGTAGCCTCTTGCATCTCTGGCACTTTCTTGTAACCTGTTGAAAATTTGGACCATGGCTCCTGATAACCACTTTGCAACAGTAGCAAAGCCAGTCCATGACCCTTCATTTTAACTTGTTTACATCCACTCCATGTGTGTAGGTCACCATAACAATCATTTGAATTAGCGAATGTCATCAAGGATATGCAGATCATGTAAAAGCTCGATCAGAAAGATACTGATTGGACATGCTAAACATGGGAAATCCAGATGAACTATCTATGGTCATTTTTGAATGTTTTAACAACTGAAATAATTGGCATGGGCAAGATTACATTGATTACAGTTTTCTGTTAATCCATTTCAATTAATTCTGAGCTAATTGCCCAGCCCTAATTTGCTGCCTTTCTCTGTTTTGTACAAGCGTAGCCTCCCCCTAAACTATTGATTGAATACCATTGCGTATAACCATGATGATAACATGTATAATAAAACATTTGATATCAACTCAAGGGTATTTAGATTGCAGGGGGTGTCCATTTGTTGAAGCATTAATGGACATTCATCACCTGTTACCAATGACATTGAATGGGGTAGATGGTTTACTTTATTGTACAAAGAATACTGAGCAAATTTACACTACAAAAACATTTATGATTGCTTTCCAATCATTTTTTATTCAAAATTATGTCATGTTTTTCCAATGATGAGGCTCTACTGGGAGTCTAATTACAGTAATACTGTAACAACAGACCTGGGGGAGAGATGCTGATAACCATGTCCCCAGTGTTTAGTGCACACTTTGCATTCAAAAGAAATCTTTATGATTCCTTTGGCCTGATTGTAGCCTAAATGAGATTTGGGGGAGTTAAGCCTTAGTCATCTGTTTTGCCCCCATTTCTTTTCTCCCTCCTTCTACTGTCCTATTTAGTGTTCCTTATACCCAGATGAGTTTTATGTAATTGTGAGGCAACTTGTGACATGTGAAGGGATTCATGAGCCTCTGTTCACTTTCCATTTTTAAATTATGTTAAAGCAGAGCTGTTTTACACTTTTTTGTAATATAGGGGTATGATGGACCTAATTTACATAAATTATACCCCATTTTTGGGTTAGAAAAATAGAAATTCAGAATTATTTTCATCATGGCTATGATCAGAGGCGCAAAAGAAGATTGAACACCACAGACTGGTACAGTATATGTCAAAGTTTAGTCAGCATATTTTTTTCAAACCATTTTAAAAAAATTTATAACAGTAAATAGTCTGCTGTGCTCCTGGGCCAAATTGAACCATCTAATTTGAGTGTTATACAAAGAATGGAGTATAAAATGATGACACCATTCTGTGTTGCAAATTTTTAGTCAACTTCATTCCAACTCATTACTACATATTTTAAACTTATTTAACATCTCAAATCCTTTCTAATATGCTGAATTTATGAACGATAAACCTCACTGGCATGAAGTTGTACCATATTTTGAATAAAATAAGCAGAAATTATTCGTTATTTTGGATAACCACTTACTTGTATATGTCAAAACACAGGATACCACCAGGACAAAATGTGACTGCAATTATATTCATTAAAAAAAGGGAGCAAAAAAATCTGATTTGGAAAACCCAACATTTGTTTCAAAATGTTCCCAAAGCTATTGACAACTTCTTTCAAAAATGTATTTTCTTTGCGAGTTTGCGTGGGTGCAACTTCCTTGTAAACTCAGTAACAGAACCAGTCTGTCATTTGAGTGACAGATGACAATGCTATGCATTTGCAAATATGTGCATCACATTTTTGGCACCTGGTACTGGTTATGTTGTCACTCGTGCAGAATCAGCACCCTTTCCTTTGGGGTGATGGGTAGCACACTGCTTTTGCTCTTTGTCAACTGCCAAAAAAAGAAAAGAAGGTGCCTGCAAAAACAAAGAAAGAAAGAAATACAGAAAAACAAACTAAAATGATGCAAAAAAAAAAAAAATTGGAGAAGCAAAAGCGGATTGTAGCGTTTCTGGTTTTTTGTTTGTATAATGCATCATGGTGGCACTGAATGATACAAGACAACTTGTTTGAGAAGCGGTCATTAGGTGGCTGAATTGCATCATCTCCTGCCCACAACATACCAACAGTAAACACCACTAGGCCCCCAATATCACCTATATCACCAATATAGGCCAGATTGATCCAGGAGGACCACAGATGCTATCAATTTTAATGAAAGATATAATTAATGATTAATTAATAATAATTATGCTAGAGCATAGTGTGGAATCATCAATGTCATTTTAAAGCAATTATATGGAAGAAAATTAACTTTTGAAAATGAGACAAATTGACACAATAACAACTGGAGGGTTAAAACTGGTTTTAAAACTGTTTCACCATGTTGACTGTCCTATTTGGTAAAAATTTCTCTCAGGTGGTGTGACTTGATCCCTTAACTATTTGGAGCCGTGTTGCACAACACTGAGAATGTTGGTTGTTACCAAGCATACATTTGATTCTATTAACATTAGTTTGAATAGGAGATTTCAACAAGCACAACATGTCTGACATCTGCATGAAACAACCACAAGCTGTGAGGGCCACATGATTTTTGTATTGAGCAAGCTTTAAAGCTGTGTTTCGACAGCATGCTTTACTCCGTTATCAAGGAAACCTGGCACATTTTTAGTCAGTGTTGACAAAGGACTAATGTTGACCACAGCTTGGAATTTTATGGTCACAAGACTTCTTTGCTAAATGAAATGTGGCCAAGACATTTGAACTAGATGAGAAGATGCCTTTTTTCAGTTGTTCACAGAGATTTTTTTTTTATTCATTTTTTTTTTTTTTTTTAAAAAGGTCTACTAAATACTACTTCCTCTCAATATACTAGAGATGATGAAAATGTTGCAGTGATGTTGCAGTCTCGTGTTACGCTGGTGTTTGTTATTGTCAGGGTGCTCCATCAGGTCCATAATGTATGTACAGCTATAAAGTATATGGCTCACTCCCAGCTCAGTTTGGTATTATGGGCCAGCTGTAATATGGTTGAGTAAAATCTATATTAATGTACATGTTGAAAACCCCTTGTTTACAGTTATTGTTGTTCAAAAACTAAATAAATGTAAAGAAATGATCATTTTAGGAAAATGCATTCAAATATATAATTTACAGTGGGCAAAAAATTATTTACTCAGCCACCAATTGTGCAAGTTCTCCAACTTAAAAAGATGAGAGAAGCCTGTAATTTCCATCATAGGTATACCTCAACTACGAGAGACAAAATGAGAAAAAAAATCACTGATTTTTAGAGAATTTATTTGCAAATCATGGTGGAAAATAAGGATTTGGTCACCTACAAACAAGCCAGATTTCTGGCTCTTACAGACCTGTACCTTCTTCTGTAAGAGGCTCCTTTGTCCTCCACTTGTTACCTGTATTAATGGCACCAGTTTGAACTGGTCATCATTATAAAAGACACCTGTCCACAACCTCAAACAGTCACACTCCAAACTCCACTATGGCCAAGACCAAAGAGCTGTCAAA
>JBAMYA010042448.1:0-14408 GCA_037176975.1 Arrhamphus sclerolepis
TTAAAATATAGAGATTCAAAATAACTGACATCTGAGACCTGATCAACCTGCTGTGGACAACAAAGTCACCTTAGTTTGATACCTGAACTTCATCCTTTTTTTTTTTTTTTTTTTGAAAAACGCACAGATTTCCAAAGCTACCTCTGGCATGATATCTGCTCTGCACATACACTGCCTGCACACACACACACACACACATACACACTGAGGTTAGATGGAAGATGACTCATCACATCTTCTAATTATTAGCTAGTTAGCTTTGCTTAAGATCTTACAACAAGCTCCAAAGGTATAACTTACTATTGTACAAAACACATAAGACTCCAAGTATGACATATATCATACACTATATTAATATTTAGCCAGATTTAATTGTTTAAAACCAGTGCTTTAAGTGGAAAAAGAAAAGTGCTGGTACTCCCCCTAATGACCTGCTGTCCATCAAACAAATATGGGACAGAAACATGGGAGATGTAGATCTATCTATCGATCTATTGATCAATATTTTTACTGTACATAAAGTTGAAGAAATAAAAAAACAGTTCTGAATCAAATCTACATGAGTTAAATTCAAAGTGTCATGGAGCCACTTCTATGAACTTTAAGCCTCATGGACATGATTGGAAAAATAAAGATATACAAAAAAGAGCTCCTTAAAAGCATAAAGAAGTTCCATTTAGACTTTAGATTTCAAAAAGATAATAGTGTTTTTATTAATAAACTTATTGCTGTTTCCTTCTGCCTGGCCTGTGCAAACTCATGTCCGCATTGAACTGTGCGGAGGGTGTGCACGCTAACAGTGATGTAATCACGCTAACAGTGATGTAATCACGCCAACAGTGATGTAATTGCGCTGTTCCCACCCCTGGAGGAGCGGCGAGCAGTGGATCAGTGGGAAAACTGAAACTCATTTTGATCTGGCTACTGACAAAATATATATATAATATGTAAGCCGGGGTCTAACGACGCAGTAATGTTCTTAATAATAATGGCTTAATTATCCAAAAGCGTCACAAACAACAAAATCCCAATAAACTTAAATAACATTATTATCTCCATTACTAATCATTTTAATCCATATTTATTGCAGAGGTTGTCCTTTACAGGTCTAGCACATATTTGAGGATATGTGAAGTTCATTGAGGATAATTGTTTTTTACAAAGAAAAAAAAACATGTAAAAACTTTATCACTGCCCATTGGAAAGACCTGCATATACAAAAGCAAAGTTTTATATGACAATAATATACATATTTTTTAAATAATTCAATTTTTTTCTTTTTGTTGAGTAATATGGAAAATTGACACGCCTCTTTTGTTCAGGGTCAAATTGACCATCTGACTTCAAATCAAGACAAATGAGATTTATTCTGAACGATGCCAGGAGACGCGACAGACTTAAACATTCGTCCAGCAAAAGCTCAAAATGACAGTAAAGAAGAAAATCTTCATAATTACCACTTCATCCATGTTTTGGTTTTTGTTTTCTCAAAAGGATGGAGTGGAGACATTAAAGTTACGCATACAAAGCTGCCGTAAAAGAAATCCTTTGAAGACGTACAAGAATAACTAAATGTTTGTCCTCAGATCAGCAGAGAGTCCTGCAGAGAGGTGAGCATGTGCTGAAGTTCCCTGGCGGGACTCTGGTTCTGACGCTGCGAGACAACCCGGGACCCTCCAGCTCCTCACACAGCACCAAACTGGACCCAGCAGCTGCACTACAGGTGAGGGTGGAAGAGAGGCAAACTAGACCTGGAAAATAAAGAAAATAAAAAAAATAGCCTAATTAAAATAAAAACACAGATGTCGAATATTTGAGGTTATGGGATAGGCTCCAGCAGACCCCGTGGCCCTAATTTCCACTTTAGTCTATCAAAGTACCTTCACAAGAAATTGAAGCTCAAAATAAGTTCCAAACATATAAAGGAAATAAAAACCTTCAAGAATAATCCAACAACATCAAACTACGCTTCAATAATATACATTTATTGTAGTGTCAACAAAAAAGTACAACAAGATATTGCAACTATGTCGCACAATGTGGCAACTTATAAATGCACGGCACTATCAGGTTTAAATTATGAACTTTAACTGTAGGCGAAAAAATAAAATAAAATGTTTTATCCATCCATTCATCAATTTATCTACTGTATATTCTCTTATCTTATCTGTCTAGATGTGAAAAACTAAAGTTCAGTGTCAACCACCACTTCTCTAAACAAAAAAACAAAACAAGTGTACCTCTTCTGGTGTGCAACCAGGGGTCGGGCACTGGGAAAACAACCTCTTATATGGTGGATTTTAGGGTGACCAGTAAGGGAATTATAATAGCAAAATTAAGACTTAACATGTGAGGGCCACCAAGGCTGTGATAGTTTAAAAGTTGCTATATAGTTGTAATCAATTCTGAAAGATGTCAGCATACAACAACTATCCAGGAAGCAGCAGAACCGATGATGCAGAAACTCTCTGGTGAAACGTGGTTGGTGGGGGCACAGAGGCGGGGGGTCTGGGGTCCTCTAATTTTAATAAAGTTGGTTCATTTCCTGCATTCTAGTGTCTTTTAGCAGATTGTTAGACACCTATTTCTACCTGTGAGTAAATGATTAATTCAAATATAGTTTCAGAGACAGATTCAGCAGCAAGTCTTCATTCACCACCAAGAAATTCTTTAAAATTCAGACAATGTGATTTTCTGGATTTCTTTTCCTCATTTTGTCTCTCATAGTTGAGGTTTATGGTGGAAATTACAGGCCTCTCTCATCTTTTTAAATGGGAGAACTTGAACAATTGGTGGCTCAATTAATCCTTTTTTGTCCCGCTGTATATGCATCAGCCTGTTTTTAAACCCACTGATATAGCTGAGATACTGGAATTAAGGTCACAATTTATCACCAGCAGTGACTTTAGAGGTGCATTTTACTTTCATTTTTGTAACATAACATGTCATTGTGGCAAGCAGTTGTGACACTCAAATGATTAAACACTCAAATAAGAATTCATAACTTGTAAATGCTTTAATTATTTAAACATGCTCTAGATTATTATTTTAAAACAGTAATGTCTTTCCTACTTTAACTGACTGCACTCAAAGTAAATAGTAATTTAAGTATACATTTTGGATTTTCAGTTTGAAAGTGAGCTGAGCTTTAAATGGGGCTCCATAAAATCAGATTCTATTGATAATATAGTTCCATTAGTTAATCAATGGTTTTACCATCTGAATCCTAAGAATTAAAGATGTGAAATGATGATTTGAGCACTGATTTATGAAGAAAATATTGAAACACTAAATCTCAACCTCAATCTCAATCTTAAATCTCAATCTCATTCACGGTTTTACAAAACAGCAGAACTGTGGAATATAAATCTATGATGATCTATGAATACACGTGTAAAAGAAAAACATTTAAAAGGGGTCTTTAAAAGGATTTTCTCTCACTAGAAGTCTGGAAAAAATAACTATATTAGGGGACAATAATCACAGAGAACGTGACATCTTCATTGTAGCACTTAGAGAAGCAGTCATGGAGGGAAAATGAAAAATCATTTATGGGCAACGTTGTGTATTTTTCCAGCAGCAGAATCAGAAATCTACTTTTGGATCAAGCCTGCAAACAAGTGGTGAGGAATATGAACTCCAACTGGACCCTTACCTCCTCCGTTACCTGAAGGAGTGTCCCGAGGCTGAGAAAGAACTGGAGAAAAAGCTGGCCCACATGTCCTGCTCCTCTGACCTGAACCTACATGAAGACAAGGTTTTGGTCAAGCGAACAGCCCAGCCTGGTGCTGGGGGTGGCAGCTGGACGTCTGACGTGGACAAACTCTTTGATGGCTACCTGTGCCACTATGAGTTGGATCCTCACAAAATCAAAGCCTTGCTAAAATCCTGTGGCCTACACCAGACTGCAGATGAGGTGAAGCTGTACAGCGAGACTGGGGTGGCTATTGTTGTTGGGGAACGTTGTCAGGTGAACAAAAGGTTAACAGAAATAGAGGACTCACATGTTAAACATCAAAGATCGCGTTCCAGCGAGAGTCAAACTACCACTCGTCGACTGGGAAAGGCCAAACTTCGCCTCCTCTGGAAAGACATTGAGCATAGATTAAGGCAGAGTTTCCCAGGTTTGAAGGTCACCATGGGAGATGCGGGTCAAGTGTTTCTGACGGGGTCTGTGGAGGAGATTCTCAAGGCTGGTGAGCTCATCTCTGATAAGGAGAATTTGGTGTTAGAGAGGACTGTTTCTGACAAGAGTCCACATTTTTTGGCTTTTTTAAGGGAGGTCTATGGAGGTCCTGGGATGCTTGGTGGCTATTTAGGAGTTGAAGACAAGGTGGAAGTAGAGTTACGAGACACAGAGCTACATTTCTTTTCCCTCTGCGCTGCTAAACTGGATGATTCAGAAATAAAACTGCAACAAAAATTCAAGGATGTCAAAGTTGATGTTCCTAACTACCCTGTAGTGCCTCCTGAGCTGTGCGAAAAGCTCAAGGCCAAATCAAAAGAGATGAATCAAAAAGAGCGCAGGGCTCAGGTCGCGTTTGGTCCTAGCAGCATTGTGCGTTTAGTTGGCCATACTAAAGAAGTTGAAGAGCTGAACGATGTCCTCACACAGTTTATTTTGGATCAGTCAGTCACAGAAGGCAGAGTCATCCTCCCTTTCCAAGAGTTAGTTCAGTTCTTTCCAGAGTTGCTGAAACTTCATAAGCTTGACTTTCCAGGAGTTAACTTCTGTCCTATAGCATCATCTACACCCATGGTGGCGCTTGAAGGTCCATCCTGCAAAGTTACTGAGGTCAGGAATAGGCTGGGGCCATTTCTGGACTCCCTTGTGCGAAACCAAATTACTATTGACTTGCCAGGGGCAGCAAGATATTTTGAAAGTGTCCCTGGAAGAGACAGCCTCTTACGGGTTGCTCAGTCTCACAAGTGTCTCATACATCTTGAAGAACAAACTCTGATCAGAAAGAATTTAGGAGTTGTCAAGTATAGCCTTCAGGATGGCCTCCAGGTGCTGGTGTGTCAAGGCGACATTACTAAACAATACGCTGATGCTCTGGTGAATGCTGCCAATGAAAGTTTAGACCATGGTGGTGGTGTTGCTGCTGCACTGAGTAAAGCAGGCGGCCCTGAGGTGCAGAAGGAGTCCAAAGAGATTGTAAAACAGATGGGTAAACTCTCTACAGGTGAGGTGGTGGTGACCACAGGGGGGAACCTAAAATGCAAGAAACTGCTGCATGCTGTTGGCCCTGTAGGTGGAAAATCAGGTGGCAGAGAGAGAAGCTTGCTGGAGAGAACCATCCAGAATGCTCTGAATTTAGCAGAAATGATGGAGCTCAAGTCCATCGCCATACCATGTATCAGCTCAGGTCTGTTTGGTGTTCCTGTTGCGGTATGCTCTGAGGCTATTGTAACTGCTGTTAAGGAGTTCGCCAGTGCGGGTGGGCGGAGTCTGAGCAGAATCATACTCATAGATAACAGGGTAGAGGTGGTGAGGGCCATTCAGGAGGCATGTGACAGGCTTCTTCAAGGCAATGGTACAAGAGATAGCACATCCATGGTTCCAGAGTTCCAAGAAGCAGCACGAGGAGCTGCTGCTGCTGCAGCTGATGGAGGTGGAGTCAAAGTTGAAGTTGTTCAGGGAACCATTGAGACACAGCAGGTGAGAAAGGCTTTGAGTAACTTTTAAAACTTTATTCAGAATGTTGTAGATGTTAATGTGTGCTCATTAAGTGCTTTGCTCAGATCTTCAATCTGGTTGATCAGGAGCATTTAATTGCTAAATTGAACTCCTCCTTTAGGTGGATGCCCTTGTATCTCCTATGGTTGGCCATAATCCTCTCTCTACCCGCATTGGGAATGATTTGAGCAATGTGACTGGACCACAGCTGACTGCAAAGTTTAATAGAGATGCAGGAGGAGCAACACTTCCAGGAGATGTGGCTGTGGTGGAGAGTTTACCCACTCTTAAATGTAAAGCAGCCATCTTCCTGAACCAGGTCTGCTGGGATAATGACCAAAAGGGAACCGCAGTCAAGGTGAAATTCAGGATATCTTTCAAGGTTTTGTGCAAGAAGGTTAGTCTTAAGTATGACTTTGAAATGACCACAACTGCTGTTAAACCTTCCCTCCAGGTTCTGAGGACGGGAATCAGAAAAACTCTAGCTGCCTGCAGTATAAGAGGCTTTAGTTCAGTTGCTTTTCCTGTGCTTGGAACTGGTGCGGCCCTGCGTTTTCCTCACCGCGTGGCATCAAGGGTTCTTATGGAGGAGGTTTGTGAGTTTGAGAAGAAACGAGTCAGCACTTCTCCGTTTCTGATCCGCATCGTGGTTCATCCCAAGGACAACGAGTCCCGCAAGGTATAGAAAATAGTCTTATAAGTGTGTCCATGAATCTTAGAAATGTGATCTCAGCTTAACGAGATTATTATGGCTTTGAACCAGAAGAAAACTCTGCTTTTCCTCTACAGGCCTTTCAATTAAGTCAAGAAGTTCTACATCTTAGGGGCTTCACAAATGATGTTAATCCAGATCAAGGTTGGTGAGAGTTCTTCTTTTCTTTTTTTGCTTTCTGGATGACTTTGATAAATCAGCTGTTATGAATTCCCTGTCAAGAATAGCTCTTACAACCGTAATAAACTTAAACTTATGTAGAATTTTCATTTGGTCAGCAGGTTTCTTATCTCTGGAAGTGAAAAATTAGTGACATAAGATAGACGTTCTGGTCTAAATGTAAATGTACTTTCTATATATTTTTTACTGTGTCAGTGTGTGAAAAACAAACACTTTCTCAGCACCTTTCTCAGAAATCAAAGCAGTCAGCACAGTTTTTCTGAAAACTGCTACATGCTGAAGTTAGAAATCAGTTTTTTTGTGTGGTTTAATATGATAAATATGTCTTTTTCTTCTTCAACTGCCTTCCTTTAAGCCTCCTTTTACCGCCACATCTCAGTATCTCATGATGAGGCCACGGCCATGCTCGGTGGAGTCAAGCTTCAGATGATTAGCGGTGACATCATAAATGCTGGTACTGATGTCATTGTCAACACCACAGACTTTACTAACCACCAGACTGGTAAGATCTGAATGTTAGTTGATTATAAAACTACTGTCCTTTTTGTTTTCTTGAGACATCATGAGGCAGTGGGTTTCTTCTTTATTGTTATTTGATATTTGCTGTAGGTGTCTCCAAAGCCATTCTGGCTGCAGCTGGACCTGATGTCGTAGCAGAGTTAGTACGAGGCAAGCCTGAGGAACCAAATATCCAAAATATTAATAAAAACCTTTTAAGGAGGACATGCATTCATGTATGTTTTCTTTTTGTCAGCGGGGATCCCAGCAGACTACATTTGTGCCACAGGACCCGGCCGTCTTGGTTGTAAGGAGATCATCCATGCAAGTTTTGGAAGAAACCCTCAGTTGATTCGCAAGAACTGCAAAAAAGTACTGAAAGACTGTGAGAGAAAAGGACATGTCTCGGTGGCCTTCCCAGCAGTCAGTACTGGTGAGTGCATGCTGTCAGCACGGCATTTGTGTGCATATTGATCTCTGAAATATGGGAAATCAAAATCCTAGTTAAATCAATGACAAAAAACACGTAAAAGCAAAACAACATGCTTAGGTGTAAATTGACAGTGATCATGAAAACATCCTGTGACCTCAACGAAGTAAACAGAGGGATGGCTAATATTTCCATGTGGTTTCACGCAGGACTGGACAATATGTCAAAAATTTATGTCACAGAATACTTCTTCATTTTGGTTAATACAATATCATTCCAATAATGATAACTGAAAAATGAAACTGCCAAATCCTTTACACCTTGTCCTATAAAACTATAGTTTTAAACTAAAGTTTTAAATGTGAAAATGTTAAAATAAATCAGTGTTTGCCTTTTATTTAAGGTCATAACCAAAGAACATGACATTACCATCAAACAAAAACTTTTTCAAGCATTTTCATAATAATATAATATCAAAATTAGTTAGCTGGGCAGCGACTAAAATTTTTAATCATGATTAATTGCATGACTTTCTGTGATTTATCAAAAAATGCAGACAGACGTGCAAAATGCAATTATTAATTCAAAAGTTGTAATTGCATGACATGTAATTGTAATGGACGCTATAGAAGAGAGGAATAACTGTAGGAGAGACAAAAAAGGATTAAAAACCACCCAAAATAGATTTAGATTCTTTTTTTTTTTTCTTTTTTAATTTTGCCTTTGAAAAAGACCATGACTTCTCAAAATAACTTCATTATTTAAATGCTTTGTCCAGATCCATGTTACATTAATCAGTTTTTTTTAGAATATCAGATTTAACTAAAAGACTGTGGGCTAGAACTGCTCGACAACCAACCCTCCTCCTTTATCAGTTCTTGGGACCAAAGTGACTCTGCCTTGACTGCAGCTGGGAGGCTGCTGTGAGACCCTGACTGTTTTGAGATGTGGGGGGGGCTCACGGCAGCACCCCCACTTGTGTTTCAGCGACGGTCAACCTCGCCCCCATTCTAGTCTACGGAGATGGACGCAGACACACGCAGCGTGTAAGTGTGAATGCACCGTAACTGAAGAAGGTCAGAATGTCCAAAACACCAGAAACCATAACAAGTTAGCAACACTGCTCTGGTGCCAGGAAAATTTAGAAATACATTTTCTTCTATCAACTCTTCAAGCTGTCTGGAAGAGGTTTAAAATTAGTATGTCCATGATAGATTTTGGTACGTTCGTCACTGCTCGGCCAGCTTGGCCACACCCAGCCAGTGCTTTTTCGTGGCACCATGGTTGTCTGTGTTCACATTCTGAGAGGAACGGACTTTCAAAGTAAAAGTAAAACAAAAGTGTGTTAATGAGTGTTAAAATAATTGTCTCCATTGATTTATTAATACCCAGCGCTAATCAAAATATTAAAAATATGTTTAAAAGTCACATCATCATTATTGAAAAATGTTATATCGCGATATATGATGGTATTAAATTACTTTCCAGCCCTAGTTTCACAGCAGCTCTCATCCCTCCATCAGGTGAAGCTGGCGTGAGCTCAGCTGAAGCTTGTAAAGCCATGTTGGACGGCATGACTGCAGCCATCACAGACTTGAAGCCAAAATCTGTCTCTCTCATCCGCATCGCCATTCTACAGCAACCAGTCTTCCATGCTTTCAGGTTAGACATTAACTACAGACCAAGTCCAATCCTGTGAGTGACTTGTTTTTCTTGTTTTTAATGACACTCCCCTTTGATGTTTTATCAGATCAGAACTGGAGAATCGCTTTGGACAATTCGCTTCGAGCCACCTCAGCCTGACAGGTTTGTTTTCCATTGATAATAAACATCATAATGGACTATTATGCCTATTCCTTAGCTGTGGCTAAATGCTAGCAATAGCAGAACATGCTTTGGTTAAGATGGTATTAGAATTAATTAACAAACATGCAAACGGTATTAATAATACTACAAGTTAAAAGGATCTTTTAATTCAATATATCAGTCAGATAATAAACTGCATAGTGCCACTTCATAAGACATAGGGGCTCATTAAAGTTATAACGTCCTCCATCAATCACAGCTTTCACAAGTGCAAAGTTTAAGGGCAAACCCTGATGTTTTTGTGTGTGTCATATTACAGAAAAAGCTAAACAAAAACTCAAGAAGCTGCAAGAAAAGTGTTCAAGAACCTCTGCACCTTCTGCATCAAGACGCCAAACCTTCATCCCCTCAAAGCCCCAGCCAGTAGTGCTGCATGTAGTTAGCTGTGGTCCAGACGTCGTCAAGAATGTCAAGGGAGACTTGCAGGGGATCTTGCAGAAAGAGCTGTTGGAGAGAGTGGTGGATGTGCATAATTTCTCCAAGCTTGATGGCATGGAGTTGGATGCAGTGCTTGGAAAAGTCAGTGTTTTAGGAGTCAGCCTAGAGCACAAAAGACCTCCCATTTCTGAGACAACAGATGGAAGCAGAGCAGGGGATGCCTATAGATCTGAGGCAAGAGAAAGGTCAGGGCCGGGACAAGAGTTCTATGTTCTGAAAGGACTGAAAGAGGATGTTCTCAGTGTCAATGAGTTGATAAATAAAGCTGTCCAAAGTGCACTCTATGAAAACCTCCAAGGCAAGGAGGAAGCAATGTTGGCCCTTGATGTCCAGTGGTCGATTGAGGACTCACAAAAAGAGTGGCAGGAGCTCAGTCTGCATGACAACTTCATGCTGGAGCAAGCTCAGCTGCAGAGGGAGGTGTTTGTTGAAATAGCAGCACCAGACGGCAAGAAAGTGAAGGTAAACCTGAAGGCGAAAGAAGCCACAGATGAGCAAACAGGTGCTGTTTACAGAGTCAAGAGGAGTCAGCCTGAAACAGGTGGGTAACAGTTCTTAGTTCCCTGTTTTCATTTAAAAAAACACAGTCACACTTCACAATAAGGTGCATAAAATGTTGTTTAATTACTGCTTAATTATCGGGAAATAACTGATGAACTTTCCACCACTTAATTTTTGATTGGTTACGCTTTTTGTTATGATGACTTGACCACTAAGTAAGCATTACCTTCCTTAATCCAGGGCTCACACTGTGCAATTTTTAGCTTTATGAGATTAATTGAACTCACATTGCACTGTGGGAAATTAGTAGCTAATTAATTTACAGCATGTTATGCTGTGTGAGTGAACATGCAATGAATCCTGGTTATGACAGAACTAAATCAGTGTATTCAGGTTTTAAATGCAGCCTTAGTAAAACTTGATGCTTACGTAGTGGTTAGGCCATGTTTTATTCTGATAATTAAGCAATAATTAAGTGGTAATTAAGCAACATTTTTGTGTACCTTATTGTAAAGTCTTACCAAAAATACTTTACTTGTATGTAAGTATGATGCTAAAATCCTGATATAAGTTTTGTGACTTCTGCTTTAGTCATGATACTGCCGAGACACTGGGAACCTATGAACGGAGAAATCTTTATGAAAGTAGAGTTACAAAGAGACTCAAAAGAGTACAAAGATGTGGCTCAGGATTTCCTCAAAACGGCAAAATACAACATTCACAAAGTAAGCGTGTTTGCATAAGAAATGCATCTGCGTTTTCAACTCATTCCAGCTGTGTAGTAAAAGTAACTGGTTTCTTTTTTTTTTCCTGAATTTAGATTGAACGCGTGCAGAATTACTACCTGTGGCATGCCTTCAGCGTGTGCAGACAGCACACGCTGAAGGCATCCAGGCATTAATAAGAACGGCAGCCAGGAACTCGGTGAGAAGTTCCTCTACCACGGCACATCAGAGAAGTCCTGCAGCTGCATTGAAAAAGACAGATTTGACAGAAGTTTTGCAGGAACGCATGGTGAGATTATGTCATTTTCAAAAGAAAGTCTCTTTGATGGTAAATGGTCATGGGAAATGTTTAGGATGGTCTCATTTATTATCTATAAGTCCAAATTGACAGCTTCTCTGCAAGAAACAATTTTTCCCAAATCGAAGTATGGCAGACTCTAATGGATTCATGTGGTGTCATTCTTTTACAGCTGCTGCATACGGGAAAGGTGTTTACTTTGCAGTCAGTGCAAATTACTCAGCTGACAATTTTTCCCCACCGGATGCATCAGGCCTGAAGCGTCTGTATGTTGCCCGCGTCCTGACCGGCCGCTATACACTTGGTAATTCTTTCATGAAAGCCCCCCCTCTTCGAGGATCCGATCCGACCGATTGCTACGACAGTTTAGTAAACAATGTGACGCAGCCCTCCATTTTTGTGATATTCCACGATGACCAGGCTTACCCGGAATATCTCATCACCTTCAAATGAGAAGGAGAACGTCATGCCGTGTAATGACATCACGAGGATCCAAGGATGCCAAAACTGGAAATAGTAATGACCACTGAATGCTCCGTCCAGTTAACTGTACAGCTGTTATTTTTCTTCATCTGACTGTTTAAGCTCTCATTCCTCAGCAGCACAGTTGGACTTGGATCCAGAAGTGTTCTTGGCATTGTCAAAAGATAAAACTAACTAACTAGAACAGAGCTATCATGACTACAGTCCCTACTGTGGTTGGATGGCAGCAGTTTAACACAATTTGAGAATATAGTTCACTCAATTAGATGCATTCAGCCCAGTGATACAGTGGGAATAATAATGCAGCAGGTCCTGCAAAACATGAAAAGAGCTCTGAACGTCTATTTACTTGACAGCTTTAGTCATAAAAAGAAGTGGCTTATGTTCATGATATCAAAAGTCATACATGTTTAGGGAGGGAGAACTTTCAGCCTCAGGACTGGAGCCAGAAAAAATGCTCAAGATCATAAAAGTGGGCTGAAACAAATGAAATGGTTCAGATTGTAGGCCTTCTATGTTGTTTCCAAAGAAAGCTTTCTATAGCCCGATGGCTTTATTTTCAGACCCTACATCTGGCTGGATGGTCTGTCAGGAAACTTTGAACTAGTACTTTTGAAGTCAGAGATCCTTCACTATAAAAATATCAGCTGTACAGTGAGCATCAATGAAAAAACTAGCCATTTACAGTCACAAAGGTTGCCCAGCTGAAATTGTTACATCTTCATTTACCACTGATATATCATCAATACTGTATTTTCTGAAAATAATTAATATTAATAATAATAATTAGGACCTTATTTTTTTGCCTCTATCGAAGACAAAACTAATTATTTTTATTCATTTAGCCCCATTCACTTTCATTCATTCAGAACTATCTCACCAGCATGATTAAGAGGAAGTTCTCCGTAACGTGGAGGCTCTCTGCAACCTGTTACATGAACGTCAGGTGCATTAATCTCTGTCCTTTGCTGTGAGCGCAGAAAAGACTAATAATCCAGTGAAATTGTGGCTCCCTGCATCTGCTGCCTCTGACTCCAGCAGTGATGTCCGTTCTGAGACGTTAGTGCTGATTATTGACACTTTCTTTTCTCACACCATTTTTCCTTTTTTTAATTCCTGGTTGGGCTCTTTGTTGTCATCCTCGTTTCTCTTGTGTCTCCTTGTGTGCCACAATGCACCGTCTTTATCCTTTTATTTCCATGCATATGCTGCATGTCTTCCTTCCATCGACCATGAGGGCGTCTCCCCCTAAATCTGTGAGGCTGCCTGAGGACAGACTCAGACGTTTGAACTGAAGGACAAAACTTTCCGTAGGAATAAGAAAAAAGGTTTGAAGTTTTAATATGGAAAATTAAATCACATTTTATTCAACCCTCCAAAAATAGCATCTATCATTGATGGTTTATGCATTTGAATAGCTTAAATATCAGCAGTTTAAAATGGTTAATCATTAACTTCTTTATTAATTGTTGCACATTATTTTAAATGCTTTTAGTTTTTTGTTTTTTTTTAAAGACATACGGCCTTTTTTCAAAGGTTTTGATCAAATGTCTAATATATTTTCATCAGTACTACAGGGATATGATCCAAAGGGTCTCAGTTTCAGAAAATGTGTTGTAATGAATTAAATGTATGTTAACGTGCTGCTCTACTTACAGCTAAAGATGGGACGTCTGTATACTTCTACTCTGATGTCACAGTTACAAATCTGAACGACTCATTGGATGAAAGTAGTGACTCAACACATATTTTTCCACAATATGCCACCTTTAATAGTCATACCTTGTGATTGTGTTATTTAATTGTGAAATAATGACTTTGACTAAATCAATGTAAACAAAGTATAACTGAAAGGTGTTTCTACAAGAAAATAAGGGAAGACGGCATCATTATTTTACATGATTTCTGTGTATATGTGTAAAAATAAAGGCTTATTTAAAAAACTGCACCTTTATTTTACTTTCTAATTTTGAAATACATCAGTTATTTGTAAAGTAAATTTCTGTGATTCATCATCAAGACTTCAACAAGGAAGAACGTCAGAACTTTGCAGATCACATTATTAGCATACATTAAGATACTGTTATGATTATATTCACATTGGGAAGAGCAAATAGCCACTGAAAGTGGTGTACTTATTTCCATTATCGCTTACACTCCTTTGCGGCCAAAGACAAACATTTACCACATCTCCAACTTCTAGAAGTAAGACTGCGCTGTTAGATCCGGAGATGGCATGACTTGTGCTGTAGCCATACCATGATGCAACACGTTTTCCATTGTGATATAAAGATCCACCTGTAGTTCCATCTTGATGTCCCCACCAAAAGGAATTATAGGAGAAATAGTACACTCCTCGCACTGGTGCTGTGAAATAACCTGCATTGAATAAGAAATAACAGCAATGCACTTAAAATATAAGTAGCTTTTTTGTAAGAAGGCATGAATAAAAACATTTTTTAAGGTGGAAATGTTAAATATGCCAGAGTATAACCAATCACTCTTGTTAGATGAAGAGAAGAACATTGAATGCTCACCAGTTACTGGACTGTAATGACCTCCAATGTTGGTGTGAACGTGTCCATAAACCAAAGGGT
>JBAMYA010042449.1:0-14406 GCA_037176975.1 Arrhamphus sclerolepis
CCCCCCCCCCCCCCCCCCCCCCCCCCCCCCCCCCCCCCCCCCCCCCCCAAATAAATCAAAAATGTTCACATACGCTTGATTGACAAACGGTGTACCAGTACTTAAGTCCACCACTAGATGGAAATGGGGGTGCGTTCACTGATGCCTCACATCTCTGGCAGGACTTGTCAAGCATATGATCTCTCTGTGAAATTATATGAGCTGCTTATTCATACTAAATAAAATCTTTTTTCCCTTTCTCTTTTTTTTTTTTTTTTAAAGAAAAAGCCTTTGTCTTCAAAGTAAATTAGGAAAATTCTTTTAAAGCATTTCATTGTATAAAACCAGTGACAAAGAGTCATTTTCTCGCTGTTTCTTCATTTGGCATTTAAGAACAAAAAGAAACAAAATTTGCCATTGCTTCTTTTGATCTTTTGTGATTTTTATTAGCTTGTGAACGTATAGCTTCTCTTTCACTCCGAGGTATTTTTTGTGTTGTAGAAAAAATAGTGGCGGTCATGTCCAGGCGTGCCACTCTGCCTTGGGTGTGGAGACGGACAATGATGGTTGTAACTTTAAAAGCTGCCTTCTCTTGAATGCATCTCTTACACGGAACTTACAATAAAATACATGACTAGATTTGGGAAAACTATATCCTTTCTAAATTTTGCCAAAATGTATTATTTTAAGCAAAGACAAAAAAAAAAATTCAAATAAAATCTGCCAATCGGTAAGAAAAGAATTCTTAAAATGAGACATGCTTTTTAAAATATAAGACCATTTTTCTTGAAACAAGGGGTTTTGTTTGTTTTTTTTACTTTCTTAGAAATCAGTTTTTGCAGTGTACTTAATCAGTGCAACACCAGGCAAAGTGAATCTGCTATAGTTTGCTTTATTTAGCTTTATTTGACACCAATTACCAATAAACTACTGACAAATTCTGAATTAAATGCTTTTTCTTCCGTTTTAAGCTTTTGTTATTGTGCCACTTGTTGTTTATGACTATAGTCACCCGTCTCTGATTGGCCCTGAAGTTAATGTGACTGTGGTCGTGTGAGCAGCTCTCATATTTTGTATCCCTTTTCTCTTTTCTCTTACACTGTTTTAAACCATAATCCTTCCTCTGTGATAGTTACTTGAAAATTTTAGACTTGTTTCCTTCTGCATCTACAAACCACAGGATGAGGTAAGCATGAAAATCTGTCAGCTCTGTGCACACCAGTGACGGAAGAAACCTGAGGCAACGATATCTAGAATGTGGAATAGTTTTGATGACATTTGGATAATTTAACTATGAGTTGCTTTGTAAAGTGACACTAACAAGTTCCAAATAAATAAATAAATAAAACAGAAGATTAGAAGGATTAGTGGTTAGAGCAGGGGGTGTTACTCAAGGACCATGGGCCACATCCGGTCTGCCAGTAGATTTTATCTGATCCGTGAGAGTGTGCAAAGACAACCACGTAACTTATGACTAGAACATTTCTGAGGAAATTTCAAAGTGACTAATTCGGTACTGACATAAAAAAGAGAAATAACTGAGGTGGTGAGCAGCTGGTTTACGTCAAAAATTCATGATTTAGAAAATGCTCGCAAAAGATTTTACAGCAAAAAATAGAAACTTCTTTGTCAAATTTGGAAAAACAAAGTTAAAGAGAGACTTGTGATTTAAGGATCAACAGCTGAAATTATACAAAATTTGCTGTAATTTTTTTTAATCAAATTTGTGATATAAATGTTTTTTTTTATTGTTATTTTAAGTAAAAATTCCCAATATTGTAGCATCGGTGATTGTACGATAAAAAAATCTTGGTTGTTTAAAAATAAAAATCCCAATATTTCAACCTTTGCAATTTTACTACAAAATTTGTTTTTTGCGTTTTTTGTTTTTAACCAAAAAATGAGGTCAAAAGTCTCAATTTTATGACAAAGTTCATGATTTTCATAAAATTTGTGATTTTTATGGTGAAAATTCGCTTCTTTATGAAGAAAGAAAGAAATTGTGATCAAACTTAAAAAGTTTACATTTCTAAGTACAAATGTCTCAATTTTATAAAAGATTTGGTAAAATTTTCAGATTTTATGACAAAAATTCTCTTGTTTTTCAGAAATCTGACAACATAGCTGGTTGAGGAAAGTAAAGAATAACTGTGGAGTTTGACACCTCTGCTTTAGACATCTATCATCCAGATGGAGTGATCGTCTGCAGATAAATGTGTATCACTTGACAGTTTAGTTTGCGAGTATTTCGAACATTCTCTATTCATCATCTAGTGCGGAAATTTGTTTAAATCACACTTTCTTCTTGACTTGATCAAGAGGATGGCTTAACAGTCAAGTTGATTATGGATAGTAAAATGTCATTTGGTTCATGATAGCAATTCATAATGAGATGGGTGTATAGCTTTAAAAACATGACACAAAATCATTTAGAATCATGAATTGTGATTGTACCACCTGCACTAAGAGTGGGACTCACAGCCGTAAAACTACCAGGTTGTCACAGGTCATTAAAGGGCCTGCACACCTACACAGGTGTTCTACCTGACGTCTCATACCGTCTAAACAGGTTCCCACGGACATAAGCAGAGGTCTACTCAGCCAAAGTCAGAGAAATTTCCTTTGCGGGTGGAGAAAGCCTTAATAAGGCTTTTTACGTGTGGAAATAGAGCAATAGGCAATTACAGTAACCCAGAAATCACTAGAAGTGGGGAAAAGAATAAGCTGCGCTCTCAAGACACGCCATCCAACATGTTGTGTCTTGTTTGTGTGATGGTTGAGGGGTGCTTGAAACAAGTCATTTCTAAGCACTCAAATAGCCGGTAACTGGAGTTCTTCCGTGGTTCTAGACGACGTTTTAACATCTCTTTCTATGGACTTTTTCAGTTCTAAACTGACCAGTACGTAGTTCCAGGCTTATAAGCTGTTGTATTTGCACTATGTGAGTGATTGAAATTACACGTCAGCCACTCACCTACCTGTGGTGCAGGTTTCTGTCAGCTGTTAACTGACCAGATCTTGATCGGATGAACCAAGGTGTGAATGGCTGTGGAAGTACCTGCGTAGGAGAGTCAAGGCTGCATTGTGAGTGTTGGATAGTAAAAAATTTAGGCTGCTTCTCCTGTTTAATGGTTTTTCAATTCGACATACATGGATTTCTGGACTGTGATGAGTAGGTTTTTGTCTGTGAGCTTTGTTCGATCTTAAATGAACCAGGGTGTTGCGTTTGGAGAATCTCATTTCTCAGTTTCTCAGATATGGAATGATCACGTTTGTATGTCCCATCTTTTCCTCACTATTTGAAGCTGCGGTGTCATTTCCTGATTTCTTATATGAGTTGACAAAGACCCCAAAAACAACAGCTAAAAGAAAAACCAAAAGAAACAACTGAATTCTGGATGAATATGACTCAATATTTGTCAAACTGTCTGTCCAAGCAGTAAGATTTACTTATTTACTTGACAGGAACTCTTGTTTCCAGTTTAGTTCAAGGGTTTGCAACAAGTGGGGAAAAAAAAGCTGAATTTCAGATCAAATTACTTAAAAATTAGACTTGCAACAGCACAGTAAACAGTGAAAGATACTGAAAAAAATAACAAATTATTCCTAAATTCAGAGTCTGTGAAACAAATGAAGGAACAAAAATAAAATCATGAATCAAAGCAGGTATTTTTTTAATGTTAACAGAAATTGTTCATGTGGTTACATGAATTTCATAGTGAAAGAGATGAAAAAAAAAGCTTAAACTCTGGATGTTGTTGCTTGTTTTAATAATAAATGATTAAATTAGGGCACAAAGACATAATCACTCCATAAGTAAATGATAATTAAAACAAGTTAAATAGAAGTAAGACTTGGCAAGAATGGAACTATTTGAAGTTCATTTTGTATATTCAAGGAGTTTAACTGGTTCCTGTTTTCTGTTTGAACTCTTTAGTTTCCAGATATCATTTTTGTTGAGTTGGAATATTCTTAGCCAGATACTTTTGTGTTGTTGTTGTTGTTTACTTTGGGGTTTTTTTTTGTTTGTTTGTTTGTTTTACCTCAGACTGAACCAGGCTACCAGTTTTTCCCAGTCGAAGGGTCTCTGGCTTTGAAAATCTAACACAAGCACATTATTGATCTTTTTTATGCTATAAATTTTACATCCGAACCAAATCTTTAGCAGGTCTTGGCCACAGATCACATTTTTAATGGCGACTAAACAAAATAAGATTAATGGGCTGACAGGCACGTCAAGACACGTAGTGGGTAAAGTTCCTAGTTATCTGTCACAAACCTGGAAGACATGATCTTTGTCATGTAGGCAGGACTGATGCCTCAGGAACCGTCTAGTTACGGCAGAATTACTGTACATCTCAGAGAACAATGTTCTTCCTCTCACCCTCATCTCTGCTTTTTCACCACCTAAAACTGGGTCAGATAATGACAGGCCCACCCTACTTTCCCACAACCTCCAACAGCTGCATGGCTGTGGCTCATTAGGAACTGGACAATAATCAGTCGCCTCATTACCAACATGGTGGCCCCCTGAAATGCCATCGCCCGAGGGAATTCCTTCCTGAGTGTACAAACCACTTCAGGCTGTATGAGTTAAAATTATTCCATTATGTGGCAACAAAATACAGGACCCACTTATCAAAACAGCAAATCTGCAGCATCACTGAGTGTCTCAAGAATATTGCACAATTAATTGATTGAAAGAGCTGAATTTCCTGTTGAAAAGGCACGACATGAAGTTTTTTGTTTACGTCAATTGTGATAACTGACATCAACAAAAGAGAGATGGTGTTAAACAAAGTGTGAAAAATAAGCAATGGGATTTGTTTGTGTTTTACTTCACAGGTGAGGCTGATAAAGCCGCTGTTGATCCGAGCCCTGAGACGGCAGCGCCAGCCCCCGACAAAGTGGAAGATAAAGTGGGTCCCGTCGAGCAGAGTCCCGCAGAAGCCGCGGAGCCTGGTGTGGAGCAGAAAACTGATGATGAAGGGCCCGTCTCCAATAAGACCTCAGTGGAGTCTCTGAAGGAGACAAATGAGAACAACAGCAACAATGCTGACTTTGGTCAGATGAGAGGTGACTGCTACCAGCTTCACGCAAACCTGCCACAGTCTTTACAGCCAGCACCAACACTGATCATATCATGTGTCTGACTACTCAGGACTGAGAGAAGACAATATCTGGCTGAGCCGCTACTGTATATTGTGTTTATAACTTAGTCTAACCTGCTCTGAGTTTAAATTAACCCAAGAGGTAAAGGCTCTTTGGTGGGTTAAGTTCCAACGTCATGCAACATCAGTCATTTTAACACATTTTCCTCTTACGTACCAAAAAAAAAAACTGTTACGGACAAGATACATTGTGCATTCTATCTGCCATTGTTTTTGCTGTCCAGTATTAAAATTGAAGTTTTTCTTTTTAAAAAGTCAGATATATGTGCAATTTGATATTGTAGCAGATGCTGGTTTTCCTGCGTTTGACTGAGAGTGACTGTCCTTCACCAGCCCTCTTTGATAGATCTGATCATATTAACACCTAAAACCTGTCCTCTCTGTCAGCCAGAGCTAAATTCACAGACAGCAGAGCAAGAAAGGACAGGACGAAGACACAAGACAGGCAGTGATGGTGTGGCATGTGAAGTATGGAGATGCATGTAGTGCATGCAAAGAATGTGTGTTGGTTTGTTTTATAATTAAAATGGCGTTTAAAGCAACACAGCAGAACTTGAAAAGCCCCCTGAAAAAAAGTTTCTAAAATTATTTTAATAGTTGTTCAACTTATAACGACACAAATCACACTTCCGCCAAAGCCCGAGTGCCTCTACTTCACCTGCATTAGAACTATGTACGTTGGCAGCAAGCCACAGGAAGACACGCCTCCCAACTGCCAATCAAAGTGTACTGTTAGCTTTAGGGCAGGTGTTAGCTAGGCTTTAGTTAGCCGGACGCTAACTATAAGATGAAACTATCTAACATACATTATCACCAAGAACTGAATTGTTGCCAACTAAAAAGTTCTTATATAGTATTACATTTTGAATAAATTATATTTTGGGGTCTCAGTGGTCTGCGATGGACTGGCGACCTGTCCAGGGTGTACCCCTGCCTTTCGCCCAATGTGAGCTGGGATAGGCTCCAGCAGACCCCCGTGACCCTGTACAGGAAATGGCAATGGATGACAATGGATGGATGGATGGTTGGTCTCAGTGATTACAAAAGCCTTTAAAAATGGTACACAGAAAAATACCGTAACATAGAGCACCGGACAACAAAACATCAAGTCTAAAGTAACTATTGTGAGCTACGTAGTGAGTTAGCCATTGCTGCTGAAAAGTGCCAAAAGGGCAAGACAACATGCCTCAAAAAAATTTCTGTTATTTCTTTAAAGTCAAATACTGCAGTTTGTCAAAGCCAAACAAATTTTTGAGATGAGCTCATGCTACTCTTTTGGCTTCATTGCTTTAACACAAACCCCATCATAACTAAAACCTGTAGAAAATGATGTCGTACTTTGGCTTGTACGGCACGCTTTTTTGTTTTATCGTTTTGAAATGTCTCTGTACTGTACATCCTGATGCATCCCTCTGCTATCCCACTGCCTGTTTGTCCTCAGATATGCAGCCGTGCAACATGCTCTGGGAAGTTTGCATCGACTCTCCAGTATAAGATATCGCTTTCCTGTTCCTCGGAAACTAGGTAAGACTACAGCTGACTGATGCTCTGCTACAGCTGCTCCTCCAGCTCAGGTGTTAATAAAAAGGCACAACCCCCACTTGATGAGCTGGAAGTCAACAGACCACATTCAACCACTGGGAGTGCAATGTTACAGCTTCCTGTCCTGAATTAACAAATTAAAAATAGAGAAGTCATAACCATTTAGTCTAAATTTATAAGATGTACTCATCTCAAAATTGTAAATCACCTTGATAGCCTGTCATCCAGTGGTTTATAAATACACACTGTGAAGGCTTCACCCAAAAACAGATCTTCGCTGCTCAACTAAGTATTATTACATGTAACATTTCCCAAACAGTTTACTTAACTGCTGAATGCATTTACATTCATTAAAATTCAAAGTCATGCACAAAATAATAACGCTGCTCCATCTTCCACTGATGGATGAGATTGTTTTCTCGCACGAGAAGTAACATGGGCACTTTCAGGATGAAGGCCCACACCTGTACCTCCGCTCCCTCTCCTCTCCTATCAGCTCAGACACACTCGGGGCCGCAGCCTGGGGCCGAAGAATTCACACTGCTCTTAACACCCGATGATAAGCTCACATCTGCGAGGCGAAGTGTTTGGGAGTTTTGTGTCTGTAGTGATGGCAGTCTCGCAAAAACAGCGGCTTCAGAAATCCCAAGCATCTCCAGTTTCAGAACAAGCAGCCAGCTATGCATCTACTTCTAAGTTTATCTAGAATATTCAGCACCAAGCTACTTAATCCGCTTCAAAATCTGATCCACATCAACTGGAGAAGCACAGCTGTTAATAAAGTCAATAAAAATAGATGAAAGAATCAAACATTCATTTTCCTTTTTCCTCCATATATGGGCTTTTTCCTGCTTGGATATCTTGAAATTTATTCTGTGGAAGCAGTCTGCTTATCTTCACCAAGGTACATGTGAACATAGTCTTCAAAGTTCTTACTATTTAGGAGAAGATATCTAAGCTCTGAAGATGTAGTCTCTAATCTGTTTCTGTGTGCTAATATAATAATAGATTTACTTAATTTGTGATCAGGGCTCTGTGGGATGCACAAAGTGTATTTATTTATTGAGTCCTTCTACATATGTTTGGGGTTGTGGGGTTGTGATCCACAGTGAGTTTGGTTGCAACATATGTCTCACTAAAGATACTAGGTATTTCCTAAACCTATAAGCGTCCAAAAAGCACCTTCTTACACCATACTATTCACAATCACTTTGATTCAGCTTGTTTTTTTAGGCAAAATATTACATCGCTGTGACTCAAAAAAAAAATCACCTAATGTTTCACTTTGTCTTTCTCTTTTTTCTTTTCTTCAGCATTTTTCTTTAGCAGTATTTACAACACTTAGGCAAACAGCACATTTTTTTTACAAACCCTCACAATGCCATGTGGTAGCAAAAAACTTTCTCCTTTGACCGACGAACTTAACAACCCTAAAATTAACCCGTCTGTGTGCACTGCACAATTTAATCATTGCAGTTGAAGTCGGATTTTACGTAGAAACATATAATATTCTTTTCAAAGTCTACAAATCCAAACTGTGCCTCCTTATGTAGTTGATAGTTAACAGTTTTATCTATTCACTTTGTGTGGATTCTCTCTTGTGGAACAGGTCTGGTATTACTGTATATCCCATTCATAGCCTTTTCCAGCAGGGTTGGCTTTACGTGCTGACTTGTAGAGGAACATCCAAGAGTCACTATTCGCAACAGCCAAGATGGCTACAGAACCCTTACTAATTCCTTTGAGCAACAAAGTTTTTTTACTATGAAACAGACAAATGTCATTCACCAAATGCCACTGAAAAAGCTGAGATGAGGGTCGTTTCTTGACACCAGAGTTCCTCCTGTATCTGTTGGTACTGCCCCTGGAAATCAAAGTTGAATGGCCAGGTTAATTTTTTAGTCCACCATGTGTTAAACTACCATGAACCCTGAATGCGGACTGTACACCAACTGTGCAATAAAATGGTCAATGGCATGATCCGAAAAATGAAAAAGAAAAGAAAGTGGACGCTTCACTCATTCCCACCTGGTTTGGGAAGTGATGAGAAAGTTGGGTCTTGAAACAGACAAACTGCAGCAGGAGATAATGGATATGAGCTGACAGGTCATAAACTAAAGCAGCATAATTAGACGTGAGACTCTACTGTGTTATTTTGCAGTTAGAGAGCAGCTTTTATCTTTGGTGATGAATTTCAGAGGAAAGCCCTTGCCTGGGATGAATATTCCAGAACAAAGATTTGGTAAGGGAGAAATAGCCTATGTTTTGCTGTGTGACACAAGTAATATTGGTAATTTGCAAGAAAAATCCTGTTTCCCAGCTTTGTATTGGAAGGCACTGGTGCTGGTGGTTCACAAACTATAAAGCGGTTGGTTGCACCTATGCTGCTGTTTCTAAAAGAAAAAAAGACGTGTAACTTCCATGTAAACAATTTTATGGGCGAAAAGATGATAATGGTACATGAGCTAAAAACAGGATCTTTATCTTGGTAATAACAGTGATGGGAAGCTTCCTGCTGGTGAGGTTTGATGTGGTTCAAACTGGCATGCCTGACACTGCACCTGGGCAGCTTTGCAAAAGGGAGGGACTGTCGGAAAGCGCAGACCTGACACTCCCATTGAACTGCAACGAGAAAACAGCTGGTAGAGGCTCGCTCTGCCCCTTCTTTCCTTCACCTCCTACCACAGACCATCATGTTTTGGCCTCTAAGTTGGAAACAAAAACAGCAGTTACACTTGTGTAATTGTTACATGCTTGTGGTACCACCTACCTATGTAGGCTAACAAAATAATGTCCAATCACTTCAAACACAAAAATCTAATTAGAATTAATTAAACAGATGATATAAGGAGGACCTCATTTACAACATATTACGTGGTGCTAGCGCATATGTTATGCTAATTAAGTCTACCAGCACATTTGTCTTGGTGAACATATAATTTCTGTTGTATTTCTACTACAGAAATACATATGTTACCTTGATTTCAGCCCTCCTCCCCAAAAACATTTATCTCAAAACCATGAAAAATGAAATAAGCAGACAGATGTGAAAAGAGTATGACTTCTTCAAATGTCACATTTCTCAAGTCGAACCTTGTAGCTTTCTGGTACCATCAGTACTGATGTCCCCCTGAACATTTCTGTTATGTCTGTAAGTATATACTTGTATGCAGTTGTCAAAAACAAAAGTAGGATATAAACTGGAGTTAAAATGTACATAAATTAGATTTCTATGGGCTTTAAAGGCAGCACTTGTAGAATCAATGAAAATCCAGGAGATAAATAGAGTTGTTGGTTGTTCAGCTTGTCCCTTCTGTCAGAGGATGGCATGAATAGTGTTTTGTTTCACTTGTTAAAGGTTCGATGGATGAGTAAAGTATTTACAAGTCATTGCCGTCATACCAGCGACATTACAAAAGTAAAGAAGAATTAATCTGTCAGCGCTCTTTGGACTTTGACCTCTAAGGAAGTCATTTTCTGAAATGCCGCGTCAGTGTGTTGGTTAAATGTGTACCGATCAAAATGGAGTGAGGGGACAAATTGATTGGGTTAAAGTAGTAGTAAAACAACTCTGGGTCCATTATTAGATGGTAAGGTAATGTTTGCTATGGAGCAAAACTTGGGGCAATCAACCTACATCAGAAATATCTTCAGTGACAGCATGAATAAGGCCAAAGCAAGGTTAAAAAAATTTAAAAAGTGTATAATGAGGTCTATTTGTACACTCATCTCTATCCAGTCACTTCTTTCTTGTTATGCGTTCATGCAAGTTGACGACTGATGTTGCTGGTTGGTTATGTGGCATACCAGCTAGAGAACAGGGCTGGCAACTGGAGAGTCACCAGCTCAATCCCCAGCTGGTACCAATGATGTGGGGGAGTGGAGCACTAAACAAGTGCCTCCCCACATCCATGGATGAGGTGCCCCAGAGCAAGGCACCTGAAACCCCCAGGCACCAAACCGTGGCAGCCCACCACTCTGGGCACAGCAACCCAGATGGGTCAAACGCAGAGCCTGAATTTTCCCTTGGGGATCAAAAATAGTAAATAAAAAAATAAAGGAACAGAGCTCCTTACTCTAAAGCAACTCTAAAATCATTAAAAATGTTTTGAGCCTCATCCTACATTCACAGCAGTTTTATATTTTCCATCTGTGTCCTGTGTCTCAGCTCTTTCTTTAACAAAATCGAAACATTTGTCCCCGTCCTGCTTCAGCTTCTTGACCTACAGAGGTTCGGGGTCGGTCTGCTCTGAAGGTCACGGGTCAGACAGTCCTAATTAAAGGGTACACAGTGACTGCAGGAGAATAATGTGGCTTCAATGTCAGAGTCATCTGGTTCACATTCTTCACCTGTAACTGAGCAAGTCTCTGCAGAACTGGATGTGCAGCAGTTGCTGTTATGTATTGTCCAAACCGGAATATATTTCAAGAAAGACCTCTTCACAAGACAGAACCTGAATGAAAAAGATATTTATACTTTCAAAGAAATAATATGAGAATTGTCCATTTATGTAAAAGCACCTCTAATCCAAAATCTAAGCTGATGTTGCACCTGCTGCAGGACAGGCAAACATGAAATGCTTAAAAAAAGAACTCTGAATATTTCATTTCTGCTCTCTTTTTTTGAATCAACCCATCCTGTTATTTAAAGAGTTGTTAAGTGTACAGGGCTTTGCTATGTACACAGGAGACATTTTAAAGTGTCACATTTTCTAGATTCTTCCTTTGTAATTTGGCAGGTTAGCCAGTAAACATTTACAGGGGCTAATTTTGTATAGTGCACGCTTCACTTTTCTACACCGTGCTCTGAACGAAGGAGGGTGGGGCAAACATAGTGAAAACAATTTGCAGTTAAAACAGAAATAGAGTTACTCCAGTCACTCTATGTGGGGGTCACCGGGGGTTAGTTCTGAGCACTCCTGTGACTGTGTCGCCTCAAATCTGCCTAGTTACTAAATCCGTGTCCTGCTTTGTGACCCGGCCTTAAAAAGAGAAAGTATTTATGCAGTTCCCAATAATAAATACACAGGCTTTTTAGTCTTGGTAATGTTGATGATAGCCTTTGGAGAGAAGTAGGTAAATGTTTTACAAATCTTGAATAAAAGAATGGAGAAATAACACCTGAAATAAGTTGGATTTAAAATCCAAAGTCAGTCGGTGCTCTGCGGGTGAGGATGTGATGTAAACACCCATCAGCCCTGTGAGTGATGGGATGGGATCTCTGTGAATTGATGCAATCAGGTCCCATTGGTTTGGTACCTGGAGGATTTTTAGACAAGATGAACACCTCGTGGTCTTTCTTGTGTTCAAAGGGCTCTTCAATTCAATTTTATTTATATAACATCTATTTATAACAAAGTTGTCTCTAGGCGCTTTTGAGAAACTCAGAGCATGACCCCTAAGCACATGGCAAAGCCTAACAGTGGCATGAAAAAAATAAATCCTTCTTGGGAAGAGACCTTGAGCAGGACCCGGCAGGACAGGACAGAGATGATGAAGAACAGAGAGAGGAGAGGTACAAAAATATACAAATATCTGGTATAAAGATATATAAATGTGGTGGTCAGAGAATTGGACTGCAGGCTGACCACACCAGTCATCCGTCCTACAATGTCATCAAGACACGTCAGGATGGTCAGAACATGGAAGGTTTGGAAGGTGGAGGAGCGAAACATAACCACCCAAAAAAAAAAATGCCCCTGGAGGTGGTTTAGGAGGGAGAGATGGATGATGGAGTCTGTTCTAACTGAAGCACAGAGAAGAGTTTAGGACCATAACTCCATCTCCTGGCCTGGACTCTGGATTGTCAGAGATATTACCATCCCCCTAGCAAGGTAGCCAGCATATTTAAGATTGTTCCTAAAAGTTTGGCAGAAAAATGGAACCACTTTGATGACATCAAGCTCAATATCTCAAGCCAGGTGACACTTTGAATGACCTGTGACTTCCTAGAACACTAACTGAAGGAGGTCTGCAGCTGTAAGGATAGCTTCCTCTCCTTTTGTCCTCTCCTGGATGTTTTAAACATTCCTGGTCAGGCTTTGAGCAGTTGGCAGAGCTACTGTGATCAGGAGACATGCTGACAGATGGACATTCGTCCACCTGCTGGTATCGCCTCCGGCATCGGCCCCACATTCCTCAGGCGGCGTCAAACTGTTAGATTCACACCGTGGCTTTATTACATCTGTCTCTCAAAATTCAGGCGCAGTTTGAAGTGAGCATAGGTGGAATATCAGATGCTGCCGAGAGACAGACCCTAACAATGGCCAACCTTATCTTTGCTGTTCCCGTTATGATACAGATGATATTCATGTTCCCATGTGGAGGTCAAGAAAGAGCTGCTCAGTGACTGGTGCGCAACTTTTGAAAAGCATATTACACCACCACAAAATAAAGAATAATTTGATGTTTGTTTGTTTTTTATTATCTTTTATTATTTAACAGTCCATGACCTGGTGGTTTCACACTTACCATCTCAGAACTAGCTCCCGATTTACTTCCCATCACATTGTTTCCATGTGGTGTTAGCAGGTCATATTTTTATAAGAGCAGAGTGACATAGAGGAAACTGGCATGGCTGACCACCAACATACCAACCAGCCCCAAATATGCAACCAAGTCAATAAAAACTTCAGCTTTTTACTATTTTTACATTACCAAGGAAAAAAAAATGTTTGAACTACACAGAGGGCAACATTTATGTTATATAGATGGATCTGAAAATGAATTTATTTGAATACAGAACCTAAATATTTCAAGGTGCTGTCAGTCCATCAGGGCCACAGCTTTGTATGGCTGCAGTTCTTCTGATTTCCTTTTTCCTTTTTCTCTGTGGTTAACTGAGAAAGACCATACTTGCATGCGATTCAGCTGACCATTTTCTTCCAGACATTAAAATCCTCCTTGGAATGCCCAGTCTTTCAGCAGTCACGTTTCAGTACAGAGACTAAGTGGCCTTCACAGATCCATATCTACACTTTTTGGCCAAACTCTGCTGCTACATAGACTAAGATCATTGTGATGTCTGATCTGGAACCTTAACCTCATTAGTCACATTTCTAGTTGAAGTCTAAAAATTCCTTTTTAGTGGGGCCACAACTGATTTGAACTGATAAACCCTGTTTAAATTTAAAACTGGAGACTGAAAGAGAAAAATGCCTCTTTGAAAGGCACAATTGGATGTTAATGGCTGTGAAACTTGAATCCAATTAGTGAAAGCTGTTGAAAACAATCGTCTTCAAGTCCATATTGTGAAAAGATCATCAACAGAAGCTTAAAAATGTAGATAGATATTTGAATAAATGCAGCCACTTCATCCCCTGCCTAGGGGCTCTATCAGTTTTTTGGGACAAATTATGGCTAAGTGTAAATCACATCAGTATGTAGGGTGTGGGATTATGTCAGTTAAGTTACCCCCAAACAGATGTTTCTCCGTAGAGGTCAGAGGACATGACAAAGGCCACATAAACTTGACAAAAGCAGAAGTTACAAGAGGAAAAAGCAGCTAATTGGAGGACATGTGACTGCGAGATGGGTTTCATTGTTCTGACTTTCCTCTCTTTCAGACTGAAGACAAGACCTAACAGGAGATGTTCATGCTGTGTGGAACATCAAGGCCACTGGTGACTCTGATTGGAAAATATTTGTTTGAGACACATTTTGGGAAATTAAATGTCAGGCAAGCTTGTCTCCTTTTATATATATCTTTTTTTTC
>JBAMYA010042450.1:0-14406 GCA_037176975.1 Arrhamphus sclerolepis
CTTTAAGGTGGAATAACTGAGCTTTAAGGTGGAATAACTGAGGTGGAGAGCAGCTGCTTTAAGGTGGAATAACTGAGGTTGAGAGCAGCTCGTTTATGTCAGAAAATCAGGATTCGTTTGAAAAAGATTTCACATCAGAATGTTGCTCATTTTTTTTCAAAACACTTGATTTTTGTAAAAATTAACTTTTTCAGAACAAAAATTAAATTAAAGTTAAAATTCAATTTTATGAGTGTTGTCATTTTACATCAAAATGGTGCAAAAGAATTTTTTCATATTTTTCATCAAAAAAGTTTAATTTTAAGATAAACGGTCAATTTGTGATTCTTTATATTCGTGAATTTTCCAAAAATGATTTAGTGGAAATACTTTTAGTAGGAGAGTCTCAATTTCATGATAAAGCTTGCAAGTTTTGATAAATTTACTTTTTTCTTTTAATGAAAACACATTTACAAAATTCCCCATTTCACAACAATTTTTGTTTTGTTTTGTTTTTTTACAAAACAAATGAATCTTTTTTGAAATTTGGAGAAAATTGTGATTTTAATGTAAGATAAATTTAAGATGTTTGAACAAAAATGAACTTTTTTTAGCATCCAGGAACTGGTGGGAAATCAACGTAGCACGTTGAGAAAATCAAGAATAACCGTCTCTTTTACGGTAACCATGGTGATGATGTTTTACTCAGTAAAACCAAAACCGGACCCTGGTGGAAGCAGCAGTGGTTTTTCAGGCGTGAAAGAGACGCATGGAGGCTGGTCTCTGTTCTTCTGCGCAGGCAGAAACCCATCAGGGTCATGTGATCAGTCACATGTTCAGAACCGGACCGTGTTTATCTGGGTTCAGCTTCTCTAAGTGCTCTGAGACCACTTTTGTTGTGAACTGGTGTTATTATAGAACTGATCTGAACTGAACCGGTTCATAAAACCGCTTCCTTCCCTCCTTTAAAGATCAAGCTCAAGTGAGCTGAAGAGCTTTTCCCGTGAAACCGAGGAAGCTCTCCAGTTTTTACCGTTTGTATCAAACTATTCTAACTGCTCATGAAAACCTCTTCTGTCTCACACATCAGCTTCGCTTCACTTCAGCTGAGACATTTGACCTGTTTTTTTTAATGCACTGAACAAAAGCACCCGGAGAACCTTTGACCAAACTTTAGCTCTTTTCCGTGTCCACTCCTGCATCTCCACGTCACGTCAGAGCCTTTACTTTTATTTTTTTCGTTTCTTCACATCAGTGTGAACGAGTTTGAGTGGCTCAGCAGCAGATGTCGACATGAACGTGAATGAGTGAAAAGAATAAATCCTGACGTTCTCTCTGACTCACTTTACGTGTAAATATGGCTTGAAAGATGTTCATATCACTTCCACACAGAAGCTGCCAGTCCAGGATCCAGGATCCAGGATCCAGGATCAGTTAGACTCCAGTCTGCTACTAACTAGATGTTACGCTCTTTGTTTCAAATGAAAGTGTATTTTCACATGTACATATCTCTGTTTAAATAAACCACACGACCTGATTTTTCCCACGGTGACGTTCTCATGTGTCATGATTCCAGAAGCTGAGAACTCAGAAAAGAATCACATGACCTACGTTTTAAGGGGGCGTTCTGGGCCTGGCAGGATCCACAGAGGTCCTGGTCCTGGGTGATCCAAGTTCTGAAACCTGTATGGTGAATTCACTAAGGTACGCAGAGACCTCACATGAGGGTCAGGCCTTCACCCACGAGCAGCTCCACCTGCAGAGACCTCTTCACGTGGACAAGGAGCGATGGACTGATGATGCTGGGACACGAGCCTGACTGCTGAGCAGTAGTCCGCCTCACATCAGTGTTCATTGTAGATTCTGGTCGCAGTCTTTAGAGAGAGAGGTGGACTTCATTTGGTTCTGGACTAGTCCCGGTTGAGAGCCAGCAGCTTGGAGAGGGATTAATGGACGCAGACGTTGGAGTTTTCCCTCACTGACAGCAGGTGGCGCCGTTGTCCATGTAGCTCAGGGAAGCTCTGGCTGTTTGTGGTGATGTAACCAAGCAGCAACCTCATCCAGGAAGTGGGTTTTGTTGCAGTTCCTCCACTGACCACTAGGTGCAGGCTCTAAAACAGCGACTCTGCACCGACCTCCCAGTGCTGCAGTTTTGGTCTCTATGGTTACTGTTCCATCCATGACTGCAGGGCCTGAAACGTTTGTATCACGTCAGATAAGTTTATATGAAGCAATAAAGCTGACTTTTGTTCCGCCTCCTTGCAACATGGCGCCGCTCTGCTCGAGGAAGACTGGACTTCAAAAGCTCTGTAGGAATCCATGGATCACGTCCATTCAGGGTTGGTCCGTAGTAATTTAGGACCATTGGGTGTACCTAATGACAGCTTGGACCGTCCAGCCTTCTCAGAGTCCCTGAGCAGGATCTGGAAGGAGACCTGAGCGTTCATGTGGGCTACAGCAGTGAAACCTGAGGAGCAGAATACCCGACCATGTGTTTGGACTTCATGTTTGAGTGTAGAGGTGTTCAGAAGCTCACTTCAGACATGTCCTGGATGGATGAGTGAGGAGGGGGCCAAGCTGGTTTGGAGCTGGATCAGGTGACCGCTTGGTACCAGAGGTCCTGCTGCTCCTGGTCCCTCTGCACGGCAACGCTGTTGAGCCCAGAGCCAGGGAGGCCGGGACAAGTGCAATATTGGAGGGAGGACTTGACAACAATGCACCGCATCCCGGACCTGCCCGACCCTGGGAGGAGACCCTGGACACACCTGAAGAACACCAATCAGGAGACGCCACTTTACTTCATCTGAACTTGAACTCAACCTCAGTTTAAAGCTAGACTAACTTCAACCTGACTTTAACTTAAACATAAGCAGAGCTTTGCATGTAGCTAAGCCAGGCTTAAGTCTGACTTATGACACACCAACCAAAACCTAAGCCCAACCTTTGGCTGAGCGTGACCTAACAGATTCTTCAAGAACAGGTTTCCACCTTCAGACTCACTTTGTCCATAAAGTTAAGAACTGAACGGTTATTTTAGTTCAGATGAACCGAGAGACCGAGTGAGAAAAGACCGACTTATTCCGCTGATCACGACTAAAGTTAGAATTCCTCTCTGCGGCCGTTGTCTCCGAGCAACACCAGACCGTCCAGGTCTTCACGGTGAATGTTAGCGAGTTTCTCTGTGCTGAACTAAATAGAGGAGTTAACATCCAAGTGTTCCAGAGCTGATCAGGGTTTTGGAGCTCGGTGTGACATCACAAGTCCTTTTTATACATATATAAGTTGAAACAACCTTGGTTTTTCTGGTTTATCCAACTTATGCATCAAGTGGAATGAAACGCTGATGTTTTTTTACATTTCAGAGCGTTAAAATAGACATTTATTCTGACGGAGACGGATGGTCCCTGTGCCAACGGGAACAGAGACATGTTTTCTGTCCCAACTCAAAACTGCTTCGATTCAAGTTACTGTGGTCGACTAAACCTCCAGAATGTTCCTTTGATTGCAGCGACTTCAAAAGCAGTAACGTTAATTTACTTGGTGGAAAACAGCACAAACATCACAGTTCTTTCTCCTTTAAACTGATGGGAAACAAAAGCCTTAAAGCAAGCCCACATGAGACTCTTTTCTTCTTTTTGGTGGCTTCAACTTACGTTGTGTTGCTTTAAAAGTTAATTTTTATATAAGAGTTGTAAAAAATAACATGTGGGAGCAGAAACTTGTGTAGAATATTGATGCCTTCAGCTCCGCAGGTCAGATTTCCACCGTTCAGAGAAAGAGCTGCAGTGTCGTCGAGGATAAAGAGCTTCATGATCGACGTCCTTGAAGGCTCCATTCATGCTGAACCATATTCACAAAGTCAAAGGCTCCTGCGCTCCTTTTCTCCTCTTCTTTCTTTCACCTCCATCCAGAAGTCTTCCTCAGCTCGGAACCGAGGAAGAAAAAGAAGTCCAGATGCCTTTGATTCAAGCCTGAGGGGATTATCAAGGCCTGGACAGCTGGAACGATTTTACAAAAAAGAGAAGCCTTTTGACGTCTCATCATACGTTTTAAATCAAATTACACTTAATGACTCACTAATTACTGCATTTGGCCTCATTTACATTTTACTGCATTTCAGCTGTTTAAAAAAACCTGTTTTGTTGACTTTTAAGTTCCTCTGCTGCACAGATTTCTAACAGATCTGATGGACGCTTTCCCCGTTTCACCCGTTTCACCGGTTCCTCCTCCTGATGAAAACTCTGCTTCCAGCGCTTCTGCGCCTGGACGTCCTCCTGCAGACTAATGACTCGTCTGATCCTGTTTCTGTTTGGACAAAAGTCGACCTGAAAACGTCCTGACTTAAAATAACCTTTCACCCAGATTCAGCTCAACCTCTGAAATAACCAACATTAAAAAAAACGTTCTGAAATTTCACTTGTTCATCAGTTTTCTGGTTCCAGAGTAGAAGCACTCACCTCCCTGCAGCCTCCATCCGTCCTGCTGTCGCCCTGCAGTTTCTGGTCTGTGGAGGGTCTCAGTACCTCAGTCCTGGTTTAACAACCCCCCCTCCCCTCCCACTCTGCCCCCCTCCCACCTCTAAACACTAACAAAGGGCCTGAGAGCTGCTCAGTGAGGCGTGGAGGGGCCCCGCTTCATGCTCGAAGGGCAAACAACTTAACCTGCTCCGCTCTGCAGGGCCGTCCGTCCTCACACTGACGACGTTGTTCAGACTCTCCAGGTGAGATGGAAGCAGATGGAACCCACTCACCTGCAGGAAAGCAGTGACGTATCCCCCCCCTCACCTGCAGGTGGAGCCCTGAGGTCGCCACCGTCCGGATGAAGTGACCTGAAATCACTTCCAGCAGCAGCTGGTTTTCCTGCAGCGTGTCGACGCTGCCCCCTGCTGCCTGTCCTCTGATGATACAAGACACATCCTTCTGCTGTCAGCCGATGATGTCATCATTTACAGGCTTTCAGTTGATGTTTTCATGAGTGGATGCAGACAGTTCTTTTCTTAGCAGTTTGATGTATAAAAAGAAGAGTCTGGAACTGGAACTGAGTCACTGAACCAGTAAAATAGAGAAGATAAAATCTGCTCTAACTGGAGCCTCAGCTCTGGAATCAGGAGGGAAAACTTACTGTAAAATGGGGGGAGAAGTGATAGAAGTAGGGAGAAGCTGAAAACTATTTCAGCTGAGAGTTGGAGGTCCAACCAAAACCCTCTCTAGGTGTGTTTCCACCAGCAGTGGATTCTGGGTAAAAGTGGTCTGGAATTCTAACGGGTCAGACCTCCTCGGTCCTGTTGCGTCTCCACTTACAGTGGCAGGGCCGGTTACATGTAACCATCCTAAACCACACGGTGGCAGCAAAAACAAAGAAATAAAAAAACAAACAAAAAAAAACAAAACTAAAATGACGTGAAAAATACTGGAGGAGCTAAAGATGATTGTATCCTTTCTGTTGGTTGTTGGTATTATGTATAATGGTGGTGCTGAATGATGTCATCTCCTGGCCACAGCGACCCAATCAGAGAGTCACACTGCCCTCTAGTGGTGTAATCACTCCAGGCCATAAAAGCTTCGTAAATGCCACCGTTTGGAGCTTATCATTACTGAGCTAATTAGTTAGCGGTACAAGGTACCAACCCTGGCAGCTAGCGACCGAAACAAGACTGAATAGTAGCGGCTGAAATGAGATTCCTGCGTAGGTTTCTGGACTCAGAAAGGAATGTTGAGGAGGAGGTAGCATGAGAAGCTGAGTTATCTAAGAGGGTCTGGAGAAGAGTTACTGCTGAGGTGGATCCAACCAGGAGGAGCTTCTCAAATCTTCTCAAATCTGGAGTTAGGGTTCTTCTTCTGCTTCTTCTTCTCAAAATAATGCTGATGAATGATGGCAGATGTCCTTCACATCACACCAGAACTGTACAGATTACTGTCCAGATTATTGTCCAGACCGTCTCCCTTCTGTCTACATCAGTGTCCAACAAATGTGTATGTATATGTTGTGCTCATTTGGCTCATAGACTTCTAAAGAGAGAAGGGACTTTCTAACTAATGGAGTATTTTTTTCTATCTGGAGGCAGATTCGTTCATTAACTGTTCGCCACATTTCTACAATAGTCATTAATTTAATTTGGATCAATCAAGCTCTTCCACGTGCAGAGCAACTGACTCATCCCACCATAACACCTCACATTTCCCATAAATGGTGGACGGTTTGAAAATGTTGAAACGTGCTGCAGCTGATCTTCTTCCTTTTTCCTCCTGCCTCAGATGGTTCATCACGTTCAGGAGGTTCGCTGCTCTTCCTCTTCTATGGAGCTCAGAGCTTCAGACGGTTTACGCTGATCACATGAGTTTACTGGGAGAAGAAACGTCAGGTCCAACAGCTGAACCTAGAAGAGGACTTTTCCACGTCAGACTGAAATATTTGTTGAATATAATGCTTGTTGGTTTGTTCAGACTGAAAATCAAGTCACAGCTTCAGTCAAGAGCAGAGAAGGCAGGTTTTAAATGGCGCTAGACTTCCTGGAGGTCTGAAATATAAATAAACTGCTGTAGTGTGTGTGTGTGTGTGTGAGGACAGTTGTTGTGCAGCAGGTGGTTGTTGGTGTTTTATTTAGAAACGCCTGAAGCTCCCAGTTAACTGTGAACGCAGCACAGCCCTCAGACTAGAACCTGGAGTAGGACGCCACAGACCTGCAGAGTTCTGGACAGACCTAGACCGGGTCTTCACGAGTCCTCGGGGAGGTTTGGAGGAGTCTCTGGGTGATTTTCCTCCAACAGCCTGAGCGCATGAACGAACTCTGATCCTGGACCAGCGGGAGGTAGGACTCTAAAATAATCACAAACTGGTGCTCGTAGCACATGTTCACCCTCAGCCTGGAGACCAGTAATCATCATCAGTATAACGATGATGATGATAATAATATCAACAACAATAATAATAATGATCATTTTTGTATAAGCTCCTAATGATGTATACATTGATGCTGTTAAGTACCTGTTGTGGGGGTGAACTCAGCCTCAGAGGCCAAAACTGTTGACTTCTGCTGTAAACCTGGACATGATGATATTATAGGTCAGTGGAAGCTCAGTTCTGGAACCAGCCCCTGCTGGTCGCTGGAGGAACTGCGACCCTTCTCATTTTGCAGAAGCTGGAATGTCGCTGCTTGGTCTCGCGCCTCACTCCCAACGGCCGCCTGTCACTTCCTGTGAACTATGAAGCGCCTGCCCCTGCTGTTCAACGGAGGAAGTGCGGTCCTCTAACAGACGGTTGGGCCGCATCACAGTCTGAGTCTAGAACGACCAATGAAAAAGCTGAATGAGCACGCATGTCCTTGAGCGTCACATGGATCAGTTTTTGAGCAAATTAAAAAGGTTAAGAAGGAAACTACATTTTTCTTGGCTGGCTGCTGCACGTCGTAGTTTACGCTTCAAATCACGCAGACGATGTTGAGTCACACTGTAGTTTGGAACGATGGTTTCATGTACACGAGGACATGCATTTGCTCAAATGTTCGGCTTCGTTTGGTCCAGTTTGTGAAAGTCGGCCAGCTGTCATGTCCAGTCCAGAGTCTCCAGGGTTCAGACCCTTCCACCAAGGTTCAGCTTCAAGATGCCTGTATGATCTTCCAGATGTGATCCAGACTCTGGTCTGAGGGATGAGAAACCGTAGACAACAAGCCCTCTTTTAGGAAGTTAGTGGAAGCTGAAGATGATGTTTCCTCTGACATTTTCACCATAGTTTCATTATTCCAGAACTTTCTAAAGTGATCAGCTGAGTTTTATTCACTAATGAACCCATTAAAACCTTCATATTTGAGTTATTATTAACTTAATATTGAGTTGTTGCAATAAGAAAAGTCACAATTTTACTCCACAAAAAGTTTGACATTTACAACCAAAACATGCAAGTCTACAAAAGTCACGGGAAACATTTTATTATTTTTAATTTTTATTGACAAGTTGTGATCTTGCCAAATCTATAATTTTAGGCAAAAGATAAAAAGAAGTTGTGATTCTAAAAGTTTCAGTGATGTAAAATTCAATATTTTACTGCAAAAAGTTTTAGAATTAATTTAACCGGCAATTTATATGACAAAACGTTGAGTTAAAGTTATACTCAATTTGCAATTTATGACATAAAGTCATAATTTTCTGAAAAAACAAAATAAAACAAACAAGAAAAAAAACTGTTTTTCTTGGACAAAAATTTGTTTATTTTCACCAAAAATATGTGATTTTACAGCAAAAACCTTTACGAAGCCGTACAAAGCTCCAAATCTTACATTTGTACGAATTTCACTACAATATACATTTATATCAAAAAGTTGTCATCTTGCACAAGTCAGATTTATTTATTTATTTTTCGGATGGATAGATGTTTGTCGTTGTACAAGTACAACAAGTTAAGCTCGTATTTATCATATTTGCGTGTATTTAAAACAGTTGCTACTTGTGGTCCGTCACTGTTTCCTTCAGACACTGTTAATCCATCAGCTGATTGATCACATCCAACCTCACTGATTGGTTTAATTCTTATTAATGTAATGTAGCAGGAAGCGGCCTCCTGTCAGGAACATCCCGAGTTTATACCAGTTCAGTTCATACCTACTCATCACTTCCTGTGAACCAACAAAATAAAAGTCCACATTCAGCATAGAACCAGAATAGCCACCAGTGGTCCACCAGTTTCAGCACTGGTTTCAGTATTTCCTCTAATTCCCTGAAATGTGACGTTGTGAGCTGGTGGTCTTGAATGCAGTCTGGCTCTGAGGTCACGGAGAATCCCGTTAATTTAATCCTCACTGCTTTACAGATATTTTATACATTATATGAACCAAAACAATTCATTTCTGAGTAGCAGTCTGCTTGTTTGCATAATTACACATTCTTCTGTTAAAGCTCTCAGTTCTCTGATGTTTCACCCAAAATTTCATCATTTATGCTAAAAGAAAATAAAAATAAAGAATAAAAAAATGCCTGAAGTACTCCATACAGTTTTAAAATACAGAAAACAGTCAGACTGCATGTTTGAGTATTTATAAGAGTGTGTGAGGGAACTCTGAGAGGCAACTGGAGTTTAAATTTAGTCTCACACACACACACACACACGCACACACACACGCGCACACACACACACGCACACACGCGCACACGCACACACAGCTCCTCCCAGCTGTTACTCTGAGAGGACTAAAGGTCAGCTGACTGCCGTCTGTCACAGTGGAAACGCCCTGTTTCAATAAGCAGTTCTGTGTTTTTGCAGAAATCCTCTAAATGAGTCTGGCAGCTGCAGAAAGACTGGAAACCAGTGAAAACAGTCCAGCTCAGGGATCAGAGTTCAGCTGCCACCACTTCTAAAGGTCACTGATCCAAGCGTTAGATGTCTTTAGGTTCATGTGTGCTACCAGTCAAAAGGTTTACAGCAGCCCAGTTCTTCCAGTTTTTTTTTTTAATTAAAAGTCCAGTTAAAGCTGGAAGCAGTGCTGAACAGGCCCTCGTACACTGAACAGGTGCCTGGAGGTTTAAGGCACCTGTTCAGTGTTTAAATAATAATAAATAATAGTCTGCGATGGACTGGAGACCTGTCCAGGGTGGAAGCCTGCTTTCGGCCGAAGTGAGCTGTGATAGGCTCCAGCAGACCCCCATGACCCTGCACAGGACAAAGATAATGTATGGATGGATAAATAATGGTGTATCAAAAAAAAAAAAATGGAGTGGAATAGAATAGAATAGAATAGGTTTTATTGTCATTGTACTGTGGAATACAACTCCTCCTGCAGAGCCACCGTGAACCACAAACAAAACAAGGACCAATCTGGGGACATCACAATAATAATTTAAGAATAAAAAAAATATGCAACTGAAAAATGCTCTCAAAACTGTGCACTGGAGCAATTTGAAAAATATAAAAAATATGTATATATACAAATGTACAAAGTTGAGAAATAAATTGAATTGAAAGTGGCTGTGCAGGTCTTTTAAGGTGCTAAGAAGGAAGTAGATGGTGTTTGTTGTTGTTTGGGGGGAGTCGGGGGATGGGGAGGGGTGTTTATGGGAGACTGAGTGAGTGGCTGTGACTGTGTGTGTGTGTGTGTGTGTTTGTGTTTGTGTGTCCCGCCCAGGGTTAAGAGCTGTTTGTCCGTCTGCTGCTGTGGGACTTGACTGACCTGAGACACCTTCCAGGGGGTACCAGGTCAAACCGGGCTGGGTCTGGTTCTTCTGAGGCAGCAGGACATGTGGTCCAGGTGGGCAGAGGGCAGCTGATGATCTTTTTGGGCAGTATTTATGACCCTCTGCACCTTCTTCCTGTCCTGTACCACACACAGTCAGTGTGTCAGAGTTTTGGGGGACCAGTAGTGTACAGATGCTTCATTATGTCCCTTTAGTTGGTGAGAAACGTGTGCTGGTGCAGATTGCGGTCATTATTAAAGGACTTGAAGACATTTTTGTCCATTCAAACTAGCTGTTAGAAACACGTAGATCAAACAGAGGAAACGCAGTCTTGCATCGTGAGGAAATCTAGACAGTTGAGCTGCAAATACCTTCCGGAGCCTTTCACGTGTTTCCTTTATCAGTCTGATAGAAATTGGATCTTCTGTAGGGGTCTATGAATGCAGCAGTGTTTGTGGTCAGTGTTGTCTTCCTGTCAAAGCCTGCGAGACGTCAGTCAAAGATCTCCAAACATCCAGAGTCTCTAAATGTTGGAGACTCTGCATGTCTATCGTCTGGAGGTATCTCCGGCACCTGGAAGCCAGCTGGTTCGCTCCCCTTCTTTCTGTTTAAATCTGTCCATCCACCCCCCTTCCAGATGTTGGTACTGAACCAGCAGAAACGAGTGCTGGCGAGTCCTGAACTCTGATCTTTACTGAAGCCTGCAGAGCTTCAGATGTTCAAACTGCATTTTTAGAGTTTAGAACAAATAAAGTTGTGTTTAAAGTCGCATACCTGTCATTTAGTTTTTGATGACCACTTTGGATTGTTAATGTGCCTTTTTTGTGGATTTGACATGTGATATGTGAGCCTCCAGGGTCTCCGAGGCTTTGAGGAACCAAACTTCACGCCATGGTTCTCTGTCGTTCACTGACACTGTAAACTGTGCGTCTACCTGCTGATGTTTGCTCTGGAGAGAAGAAAAACAGAAAAGTACACAGGCAAACAGATGAGAGTCCATGTTACAACACTGAGAGAGCAAAGCAGGCAGCAGGTCACTGTCAGAGCTGCACATGGAGGCGAGCACAGAAGCATGAGGGTTCAGCGAGACGGTGACCTGCAGCAGAACTGCAGCAGCTCCACAGGTAGGCCTCACATCAGGCTCCAGGAGCTCATTCACCTCATACGCTGGAAGAACATGTGGCGGTAAACTGAAGCAGAGGAGCGACGCGTCCGCATAGCTAAGATCTGTGATTCCCTCAGAGCTGCTGTTTAAGGATTATCTGTGTTCCAGATCTGGGATCGATCAATGAACTGGTTTGTGTCCACCATCCTCTGAAATGCTGCCGTGTCCTCACATGTCCCCAAGTGTTTGTCCTTGATTCCCTTCTGAGAGGAAATAAAGACTCTTCATCACACTCTTCGTCCTCTGGGACAGGACAGGACAGGACAGCAGCTGTCGCTGGTTTAAAGCTTTGGTTCAGAAGTCATGAGGCTGTTTGTCTCTCTGGACATATTGATCGTCTGATTGTTTGCCTGATTCAGATTTAAATTTGTCTCATCCAGTTCAGGTTTACAGCTCTCTGTACAGGACTTCAGAAACCGTGTGTCTCACCCATCTCTAAACCAGAACCATGTTTAAAAGTCAGTTGGGTCTACCTGTCCACCTCAGGTCATCTGAGATCTCCATTGTTCTGGAAGTTTGGAGCAAAGACTATTGCTGCTTCGTAACCTCCATCAGACCAACAAGTATGGATGTGAAAGCAGAAATACTGGAGTGGTTCAGATGAAGCCTGCTCCTGTTTGGGTTGAGAATCTGCATCAATAGAAACCGTGATCCCAGGAATTAAGGGTGATTATGTTTACACAGAATGATGATCACAGGCAGATGAAAGCATTTGACCATTAGAGACGTCTCTGATGGACTACAGGGGATTATGACTGCATCAGTGATTCACGCTGAGAAAGTAACTGGAAGTATCGATGTGATCACACACATAAGGCAGATGGGTGGGGAGTGGGGTGGGGGGGTGGGGGGTGGTGGGGGCTTAATGGAAGTGCTGCATCAGCAGGTGACATGCAGCTGTGTTCTCTTTCAGAGTGGCCCTCACCTGTAAGACCGTCCTGCTGTCAGCCCGCTGATGGAGCCTCAGGCAGCCACGTTACCATGGAAACACTGCATCCACCTGACCCTGCTGCTGCTTCAGCTGAGTTTACCAGAAGGTACAATCACACACATGCACAAAGCAACCAGCTGGAGGTTGTATCGGAGGCCGGAGCCTGACAGGAAGTGGAGATGAATATTGTTTTCATCCACAGAAGACGCTCTGTCATCAGCCTGCAGCTGCCAAGTCTGGACTTGTTTTATTGATTCCATTAAACTCCAAAAAAGAAAAACTTCCCCAAGCAGACTGCCACAAAATAGTCTCCAGTCAGTCAATTGAGCTAAACTGTAAAATAGTTATTTACATCAAAGAGTCCCTGATTTTCATCATGAAAATGAAATGGTGTATTCTCCTCCTTTCTGACAGAGAAGAGCTAAATGCTGCAGCAGATGTTTAGAGCAGATTAAAACTGGAGCTTTGGTGTTGATGACACCCTCATCATTTATCAAGGAGGATCATAATTAATGAAATGAAACCGTACTGGAACAGGCTCTGATCTGAGCCTACGCTGTGACTCCTGATGCGTGATGTCATCTGTGACATCACATAAATTTAAAATGAACTCTCTCCAGTACCCCATTAGAGGAAAAAAACCCTCAGATCTGAAATAAGGAGTTTCATTCATGTTCATTTGAAGGACTGCAGCTCCACTGACCTCCATTCATTCAGTCAAAGTTCTCCTTCCATTGTCCCGAGATGTTTAACAGTCGTATAAGTTTAGTCCAGGTCACACTGCATGACGTGTGACACTACGACTGAACATACGTTGAATCGTGGCTACAACAGAAATAAATCTGAGTGTATTTCAGGATCTTAACGCAGCGTCATCACGTCATTAGCAGGTTGCTGCTAACAGGCTAATGCACCGTTGACTCTAACGTTAGCGTTGTTGTAGTGATGGTGTGCTCTGGAAAGTAAAATAAGTAAAATCAAGAAGCATCTTTCTTCTTTATTTAGTTTCACATTTTTCTTCCTGTTTCTCCATTGTATCTGCCGCTGTTGTTGCTAGGCTACTGAGCTGATGTTTATGTTATTTCATGGTGCGTTCCTATTGGCTGTCGCGGACGGTTCCTCCTCCTGATATCTGCCATCTTTGGTCGTTCATCTTTGCTCCTGTCTCATTGTCAGATCTGCCACCACCGTTTTTGGCGATGGCCGACCTTTTTTTTTTTTTTTAAATTTTTAACCAGGACTATTCATCTTTGGTCTTAGACGGCGTGTGAACTTGGCACCAGACATTTCCTGGAAGCAGCAGGAGAAACAAAGACAGTTTACAGTTTTCTCCAGGAGGAGTTGGCTCCAGCGACTCCAGAGGGCTGTTTACGACATTTCCACCGTGGAATAATTCTTGGGCAGACGGGCTGAAGTTTTGACTAACTTCCTCCTCCCTCTCTTCAGTCAGAGCTTCCTGTCGTATCCTGAGGTGCAACTCTGACTTTGTGGCTGCAACGATGGACCTGGGCGGCAGCAGCAGCGGTGGGGGAGCAGCCCCCAGCAGGGAGGCGGTGAACGCCGGCTACTGCAGCGCCCTGCGTTCCTACGCCATGTGCACTAAGAGGATGGCACGGCCGTGTCGAGGTGACCTCGTCTACCATTCTGCCGTTCAGGGCATTGAGGACCTGCTGATCCAGCACCGCTGCCCCCGAGCGGGGCCCACGGCCCAGCCGCAGCCCCTGCCTCACGGCACGCTGTCAGGAGACGTCTGCCTCTACGAGAGGAGCTTCTTCAGCAGAGAGGGGCAGATGCCAGAGTACCTGCACTGCGGCGTCTTTGGAGACCCGCACATTCGAACATTCAACGATGACTTCCAGACGTGTGCCGTGCAGGGGGCGTGGCCTCTCATCGACAATGAGTACCTGTATGTGCAGGCCACCAGCTCGCCCGCAAGGGGGAGGGCGTACCACACCGTGCTCACCAAGGTAAACCAAAGTTCTCTATTTGATATTCATAGACGAATTTAAGGCCCAGTTTAGACAGAACCAATCTGACCCAAAAACGCAAATCAGGGGTTTCGTTCTCACGTTTAACTCCGCGTTTAGACGGGCGTTTTGGAGGAAAATCTGCTTGCAGACGGACACGCAAAAGTCTATGAAATTTCCTATTTACTGAAGCAGTATGCATGC
>JBAMYA010042451.1:0-14405 GCA_037176975.1 Arrhamphus sclerolepis
ACGGCACGTCTGCGACTGCCAGCGCGGAGCCAGAACTCGTCTCTATTGCACCATGGTGAGATGTGCTGGGTTGTTTGTTTTTTCTTCTTTTCTGGTTTTTGTTCTCCTCCTAGGTTCATAGCTGACTGCTGGTTTTTCATTTATTTATTTTTGTGTCCGTTTTTTTTTGCCCTTGACTCTCTCTTGCTGTCGGGGGGTCCATGGTGAGGTGCTCTGAGGTTTGGCCTGAGTTTCGCGGCAGTATAATAGCGATCTGCGCTGTCAGAGACTGCAGACTTATGTTGGCCTAATTATTTCTTTACATCAAACGCTTCTGACAGGCTTCACACACACACACTCACACACACTCACACACACTCACACACAGAATGCATTACATTGAAGCCCTGCGGTCCTTCAACTCTGACCATTTCTCAGGCCTCAGTGAATCAAACAGGTTATAACAAATGATCAGTATTTGTCCTAAATTAAATGATAACATTTAACCATAAAACAGCTTGATCGCTTGAGATGAAGGTTTGTGATTTATTTGGCCACAGTTTTGCTGCACAAAACTTTAGACTTATTTAATTATTACTCTTCACCAAGCGGTAGACGCGCCTGTCACACGCACTTTGTAGCTGCTGTAAACACATGACAGTTACAGCGGTCGCGCACGTGCACGTGTACAGCCCCTCAGAGAACCCGTGGGGGGATGCTTAAGTGTAAATTCAGCTCATAAATATGCCAAATGGACATCCTAGACGGAGTCATTAATTATGATATATTTGGACATCCTATATTTATTATCCGGAAGTCATAAACATAAAAATGAACATCAAAGACATTTATTGCTGTCATAAAACCATTAAAAACTGGACATCCTGTATTTATGATTCGGAAGTTATAAATCCATTAATATGGACATCAAAGACTTTTATTGCTGTCGTAAAACCATAAATATGGACATCAAAGACTTTTATTGCTGTCATAAAACCATAAACATGGACATCAAAGACTTTTTATTGCATGCGCGTGCACGCATGCACATTTTTCACATGCACGCGCAAAAGTGCCTCATAATTACTACTAAGAGTAATTTTTAAAAAAATTAACAAAACTTAACAAAATTTCGATCTCCATTCTCTCTTCGGTTCAGCGCTGTCACGGTTGCTAGGCAACAGGAAGTACACTGAGGTAAGGGCAGGGATAAATCTGAAGGCTAGACCGTCCCAATTCACAGCCGCTGACTTCCAGTCTACCCGGCCTTCGGAGGACACGGGCTACGTAGACTACATAGGACAGGTCCTTTGAAGGATGCGGCTGCCGGATTGGGACACAGCATCATCAGCCTGGCTAGCTAGTGCTTGCTAGTGCTAGATCGTGCTAGCTAGCTAGCTAGCGCTGTGAGAGTCATGTTCTTTGAGTTCTCCGGTGTGTTTGACACCATCAGAGCAGCTCTGCTGGCTGAGAAGATTGCAGCGATGCAGGCGGATGTCCCTCTGGTCTCCTGGATGGTGGACTATCTGACTGGCAGGCCACAGCATGTACGTCTACAGAGCTGCATGTCAGACAGACTGACCAGCTACACTGGGGGTCCACAGTGTGGAGGTAGTGGAGGAGTACAAGCACTTCGAGGTGTACTTGGACAACAAACTGGACTGGAGCAAGAACGTAGATGCTGTCTACATAAAGGGCCAAAGTCGTCCTGAGGTCCTTCAATATCTGCGGGACGATGCTGAGGATGTTCCAGGAGTCTGTGGTGGCCAGAGCCATCACGTTTGCTGTTGTCTGCTGGGGCAGCAGCCTGAGGGTGAGGGACACCAACAGACTCAAGAAGATCATTAGGAGGTCCAGAGAGTAACTGGAGCCTCTGACAGCAGCCTCTGAGAGGAGGACGCTGTCCAACAGAAGAACTATACTGGACTTTCCATCTCAGCCTCTCCACAACCTGATGATCAGCTCCAGCTCCTCCTTCCTCCCATGATGCACCACAGAGAGACCAGGTCAGCATCAGACTCCTGGACTCTGGAGGAGTCACATGGTCTCTGGACCCTATTTATTATTTATTCAGAACTGGTCCTGTTAACCTGCTCTTTACCATGGAGACGCGTTCACAGCCGTTACATTGTTGTTACACAACTGAGGACACACGGAAACTATTTTATTTTATTTTATTTTATTTTATTTTATTTTATTTTATTTTATTTTATTTTATTTTATTTTATTTTGTTTTGTTTTGTTTTGTTTTGTTTTGTTTTGTTTTGTTTTGTTTTAAAAGACCCTCTCCATGTTGCCCACGTAAAAGTCAAACACTTTTGCGTCTGTGTTGGACGCTGTGTCTGATGTGTTTGTCACTGGTTCTGCTTTTACTTCCAGTTCACTGCAACATTTTGATGAAAAACTCCTGGGGCTAAAATTCTCATAAAGTCCAGGAACTAAAAACAAAACCCCCGAATCTGCATGCAGACTGTCTGAGACGTGATTATTTAGCTCCTGCTGGGCTGTCAGGTCTTTAAAACCTGAACACGACTGTACGGACATGTGAGTGGTTGTAACGTGCTGGTTCATGGTTAAGCATCCACTAAAGTCTAGTTTATTGTACGTAACAGTGATAAAAGCAGACTCTCGTCTTCAGACAGACCAGACCTTGTCAGTATTTTTGGTTTCCTTTGGTATTTTATTGTTTTGTCAGGATCTGGGTTTTATTCAGAGTTGGTGTTCTCATTTTCTTCTCGCTGTCTTTTTCTGTTTGTTTTTTCCTCTTGTGTCTTGTCAGCTCCTGCTCCCAGTTACTGTCCTGCCTTTCTCTCCCTCCTTGCTGGTCTTGCTTTTGTTCTCACATTGTTCTGGTTTTAGTTACCATCCTGTTTTAGATTTTAGGTGATTTTTTTTGTTTCTTTTGTTTCATCATTAAAGGACTCTTTTTTTTGTTGTTGTTGTTTTTGGACTACTCCTGCCTCCCACTTTCCTACTTTTGGGTCCTCACCTGTCATCAAACGTGACAGATCTCTTTCAGCTGGGAAGGTTCTGACTGCAGGCAGACCTGTCCAGCACCAGGACCCTGCTCTTATCATGGATGCAGATACTGGTTTAGCATGGGCTTGCTGAAAAAGACAAATGGATCTGAAACCTGTACAGACCTTTCCTGATGTGCCAGCTGTTTCTTCCACAAACACTAATGCACATCCGAACAATCAGAGAAGATTTTTAACTGAGCGCTGATACCAATGGTCCCATTAACCTGTGCTCTACGATCTAAGATTTTGGGTGGTCTTCATGTTCATGTTTTCATGTTCATCTTTGCGTCTCTCGATCAGTCTTTTTGATCATCAGTTTTCTGCCAGTGAAATACATAAAAATATTTGTTTATCATCCCTTTTGTACATAATGATTGTGTGTGACTCATTATTTGTAATCATGTCCTTACAAACAAGTACCTGGTTTGCTGATCAAGGAGAGGTTGTGTTCAGATCAGCTGTTGTCAAAGATAAACTCTGTCACTGGACATCTGTACTGGTATATCGCTGCTTCATGTGTGTATTGGTTAAATTGATGAACATTCAGCTGTGGTGTGGATTGTGAGCCAACGTTTGTGATCGCCCTGCAATGTATTGAGGCGATGAAACTGTTTGTTATTTATACTGTGGAGTTACACAGGATAAATGAGACTTGCATATTGCAGCACCGAGATCCAGTCTGGGACCCGAGCCCATGCAGTGATGTCCAGGACAAAACTGTGCCTTGTCCCCAGCACACAGAGATTCCTTCAGATTCTCTAAATTTTTTTGATGATATCATGTACTGTTGATGGTGAGATTCTTAAAGCATTAACAGTTTTATACTGAGAAATATTATAGTTTGGTTTCTCACCTTTACTTCAGAGTGACTTCATACCCAGTCATATCACCCACCTGTTCATGGTTGACCTAATCAGCTGTAGATGTTTCTCCACTCGTTTATTTGTCGCTCCACTTACTTCTCCAGCCTTTTGTTACCCGCGTCCTGTACTTTCTTAGACGTGTTGCTGCCATGAAATGTTTGTGTCCAGAGCATCCTGGACATTCAGGGAGCTACAGGAGACTCCATGGAGGCAACAAAGACCAGCAGAAAAGACGATCTCACTATCTGGTGAGTTAAATGTGTGAGGAGGTGCATGTTGGCTCCTGCTGCAGCTGTGATGAACAAGTCAGGGAAGAAAGTGAAGAACCAAGAAGAACCAAGAAGACATGCTTAATAGCTGAACTGGTGGAAAAGAAAAACAGTGTGTGTGTGTGTGTGTGTGACTGTATGTGTGTGAGTGCAGCGCTCTCGCTGTGTGGGCTGTTAACTGTGTGTGTCACTTAATGCGTGGGCTGAATGTCAGATGAATGCATCTCATTGACATGTACAAAGTGCTGTTTCTTCCACTGTTGTGGTATATGAACTGTACTACATGGCCATAGTGTGACGCTGTGTGTGTGTGTGTGTGCTTGTGTGTTTGTGTGGGAGCTTAGGTTATGCTGCTGTTTGAAGTGAGCGATGGGGTGCAGTGCTGCAGCTGCTGTTTGCATGCTAATGTTGCGGCAGAACTGGAGGACGTGGGAGAGGAGGGGAAAAGGCCAGAGCCCACCCACACAAACACACACACACACACACACATCTCAACCTGCCATTTCACACCTTTCCTCGTGCAGAATCAGAGCAGGCTGGATGTGTTGATGTGGTGACGCTTCCCTGCAGAGACTTGGGAAGGATCAAACCCACAAACACAGACGGCTGGAAACCCTCACCAGCCGTAGTGGGATGATGATGCAGAGCGTTTGCTGCAGATCACAAAATGCTGTTACTGTTTTTTTTTTTTTATTATTATTACAATTATTATTTGTTTAGTGTTTTTTGTTTGTTTGTTTGTTTTGTTTTTTGTATTGTGTCTGTGAAGAATCAAACTGCAGACCTCCTTTTTGGAGACCCAGATGTGCAAGCTGATGGGAAGAGCACAATAATAATGACAGTAATTCAATTTGTGGGTCATTTTTCAAAGACAAAGTTAGAAAATCAAATCAGAAATTTGCCTCAAGGGACTTTGTAATCTGAATGGCACACCCACAACACACACACACACACACACACACTCTATTCTTAGACTCCTGATCTGTATAAGTAATGGAACACCAGTGAATCAATGCGTCTTGTTCAGAGATAACTATGCAAAAGATGTGAACACCCAACATGTAAAGTATAGTAGAATATAAATAAGGACCTCAGATGGTAATCAAAATCCAGCCTGTTATTAAATGTGACAGATTTCTGCTGCATGGCTTAATGGTTGACATGGAGACTAACTGTGAGGAAACTGTACCCTCATTATAAGTTTCTGCTTTCAAAAGAGAAACGTGTAATTCCCCAGTGAAATGCCAGCTGTAGAGGTCGGTGTGATCATCATCTGATGGAGCTGTCTGAGGAGATAATGAGACAAATGAACAGTGATGTGCCTCTGCCATTAGGTATTTAGCAAAAATGATGCCAAAATTAAAATAAAATAAATCATGTGGGAAATAATAATAATAATAATAAGTACATATATATCTATATAGTTGAGATATTTTTGTCCCTCTCCTCTCGCTGTCCTGTCTCCTCATGTCTTCCTTTACCCAGCTGGCTATCAGTAGGAGGGTCCCCCCTACTAATGATCCAGGTCCTGCTCAAGGTTTCTTCCCAAGAGGGAGTTTTTTCTTGCCACTGTTCTCAGGGGTCATGCTCTGGGTTTCTCAGAGGCGTCTAGAGAAAACTTGCTTGGTAATAGACGCTATAAAAATACAATCAAATTTGAAATCTGTACCAAAATCCACAGCACAAGTTGAAACATATTTGAGGCGAATAGCTCTGTGAAAATCCAGGAAGGCTGAGCTTCACAGCTGGATGCCTCACATGAAAGAGTACAGTCAGAAAAAGGCTCAACGTGTTTGGGGTGATGGTTTCTTTTCTTGTTTTTCTTGATTTCTTTTTCTTTGTTCTCCATGTTTTAGTTTTGTTTTCTTGTATTCTTTTTTGAGCTGTTTTGGTGCTGGAAACATAACATGGTTCACCTGTTTTGAAACTGATTGGTTCCTTTTACATGCAGCTGTTACCCTTTGTCTTCTGTTCTGGGTCCTGTGCAGTACTTTTGGTTTATTATGGAGGAACTTTGCCTCCAGATCTTCTGCAAACAGGTCTTCCTCAAACTTCCTTCAAAAAGGATCAAGTTTGGTTTGTTCAATAGTTACATAGAATATCCACCATACCCGCATCTATCCATCCATCCATCCATCCCTACTTTCATCCATCTGTCCATTCATCCATCCATTGATCCCTTCTTCCATCCATCCATCCCTACCTTCAGCCATTCATACCTGATTCCATCCTCTCATCCATCCACCTACTTATCTTCCTACTTATCTATCCATCCATCCATCCATCCTTACCTTCATCTGTCCATCCATCCACCCATTGATCCCTTCCTCCATCCGTCCATCCATCCATCCATCCATCCATACTTTCCTCCATCCGTCCCTATCTTCATCCATTCATACCTGCATCCATCCTCTCATCCATCATCTACTCACTTACCTACTTATCTATGCATCCATCCATCCATCCATCCATCCATACCGACCTTCATCTGTCCATCCATTCCTATTTTCATCCATCTGTTCATTCATCCACCCAGTGATTCCTTCCTCCATCCATCCATCCATCCATCCATCCATCCATCCATCCATCTATCCCTACTTTCAACCATCCGTCCCTACCTTTATCTATTCATAGCTGCATCCATCCTCTTATCCATCCATCTACTCACCTACCTACTTATCTATGCATCCATCCATCCATCATCTCCAGTATATCCACCTATTCATTTTTAGGTGTACAGGTAAAGGCAGAGCTACACTTTCGACTGGTCTGCTGAAGAACTCTTCTGCCCAATCAGAATGGACAGATAACACCAAAGTGGAGCTGTCTAGCCTTAATGTCACCATTTTTGGAGAAAACCAAACACAGCATTTCAAACACCTCATACCTGCTGTCATGTACGGTGGTGGAGGGTCCATGATTTGAGCTAGAAGTCCTCCTCTAGAGACCAATGTCAGTCCATTTGTCTGACAGATGAAACTGGGTCATGTGACAGGATCCAAACACAGCAGCTGATCTACACTTGAATGGATCAAGGAGAAAAGAATGAAGGTTCTGGAATGTTCTAGTCAAAGTCTCAGAAATGCTGTGTTGGGACTTCCAGAGCTAGTAAGTAAATGCCTAAAAAAAACTCAACCTTGGAAGGAAGAATGGACCAAAATTCTTCCACAATCATGAGAGAAACTGACCGCTATTCCTGCTAAAGGTGGATCATCCAGCTGTTGAATGTTGAGGTATTAACATTACCCATCTTTATTTTGAACCTCAGTTTGTTGGTAATTAAATAATGACATGGTGAGAAGCATCGTGTGTGTTTGAGGTTATACGTATTTGCATAAAAAAGAGAAAAGAGTCCATGCAGGTAGGGTTAGTTCAATCAAGTTATGATGGGAGTAGATGCAAATTTGTGCAAATACATCCATTTTAAAGGCTCATCTGACAGAGATCTGGAATGAAGTGGCACTCCTACAACTAAACAACAGACAGATGTTGGAGCTGTCACCTGTTAGATTTAACTGAAGCTGGTTTAAAAAGAGGTTTACAAATGAGGATTCATGGGCAATTTAAAGAAAAGAAAAGATGGCATTGGGTTGGAATAGCCATCTCCACCAGACTGCTCCTCTGACCTCTACATGGAAGCACATCCATGAAGAAAAAGAGAGCATGAGAAGATCAAGAGAGGAATCAGAAAACATCCACAGAGGAGGCTGTGGTATTAAAGATGTTTGTCCACAAGAGTTCAGTCCCAGCAGCTAAAACAAACAAGACTGAGCCCTCCGACTCACAGAGCTCATAAACAGGACCTTTAGAGCTTTAGGAAATTACACACCATGACCTCAAGTGTTGAATTATTTATGAGGGATAAATAATTTAACATAGCTCATGGCTTCAGTTCTGCCTTTTATTTTGAAGGGCAACCATACCCTGGGCTAGCAGAATACATAATAACAACAATAATAATAATGATAATTAGAATAATAAATAACGATAACAAAAATTTAACTAAAGCCCATATTAGAATTTCGACTTTGAACACTTTGTAATTTATTTGTTCCAAGAATATGGTGCACATAACACAGAACATATGAACATTTATGACAATATTGATGACTGAAGTAAATGCAATCATCATATCCGGACTTTTTAACCCTCCTGGTGGAAGATTAAAAACTCCCTCCAAATACCAACTCGTCTTGTACTGACAGGAAGGGAAACGTCCCGACTGTCACCCAAAACAACCAAATAAGCAGTTAGCGTGAAGCATCTACACTACCAAATAGTAAAAATGCAAGCTTGATAGTATTTAATCTGTTTTTAAATTCAGTACTTTGTCACTTTCAGCAGTAATTTTGTCTTCCTTTATAAATTGATGCAAAAAACAGTTCAACAAACATCCATGACAACCATCCATCCATGTACCTCAGCTGGTCCGTTAGTTCATATAACAGAACATCAAAAGACGCAAATGACTACGTTCTGTCAGCTCTCTGTTCACCACTCAGAAGTCAAGACAACTCTAGCTAAAGTGAGAGCAATGTGACAGCTAGGCATTAGCTATCCAATCAAAAAACTACAACCAATCATAAATAAATCAGTTGCTTTAGGTAATTTTACGAGATGAAGTACATAAAAATTCTGCCATATCGTTGTCACAAATGTGAAATATTTCTGAACCAGACTGTAAGTATGTTTATTTCTGCCGTAAAGTTGGACATTTTCACATGGAGGTCAACGGAGACAGCAGCCGTCTAGTGGTCGGGAGAGGAACTGCAGCCTCTAGTGGTGAGTAGAGGAACTGAAATTTTTCATCATTCCTTAGAAGCTTCAACCCAGATGTTGGATAACTGCTGCATGTGTGCATGTTGTTATTTATTGGCTGGTCTGAAGTGATACCCAGCCAAAAACTCAACCCTGTCTCTGTGTTTGAGTTAGCTGTAGTCTGAAAATCTGTCTGGAGCAGTTGAGATTTATACCCAGTTAGAAAAGGTGTATGCTATTTGGGTTTTGTGACATCACAGATCCAGATATTCATCTTCACCCAACTTCGCTTCATGCTGCATTTGCTCTACTTCAGAAGTTGATCGCACAAAGCTGCTGGACAGAACTCTAGAGGCACACCATGCAAAAGAAAGCTAAAGCAGGAGTGGAGCAAAGCTGTGAGGTTGTTGTATTCTGTACTTCTGTGGTTAGACATTTCATTACCACCAATGAAACAGTGAAATATTGGAAAAGGTCCTGAGATTTCTCCTCTCAGGCTCGTAAACCAGCAGCAGAAAGCTGTTTTTTAGATAACGGATGCATATATTCATATTTTTCTCCTGCAGATGCAGATCAGAGAACGTGCTGGGCTGTGAGGAGGAAGATGCTTCTCTGAGTTCAAAGCTGGAGATGATGAAAAGTTAATGGCGCTCCCACCCACACAGCTGTAAGACAGGGTTAGACTCCCTGTCAGGGACCACCAGCCAAGCTTGGGCTCAACAGGACCTGTTCTGGTCCTGCTCCTCCTCCTGGACATCCATCAGCTGACAGCTGGCTACTGGTACTGAGGATGATGGGAAACTCCCAGAACAAGTTACACGGATCAATGCTGGATGTGGAAGAACGTCGCCTGGTATGGATTCTCTCTGCTGACCTTCCACCTCAGCTGTCAGATCTTATATTTCCTCATCGTCAACTGTGGAAATTCATGAAGTCACTCAGCTCCATATAACTCAGTTTCTCAAAGGTAATTATTGAATTTAGTCCTCAGCCAAACCAGCCTTGAGTTATGAACCTCAGAGGCAGACGTTTAGTTGCTGGTCAACAGTCACGGCTATCGGAAGAGTGATCAACAGATCCCCGCCCCTACCCTACTCAGATTGGTTCGGTACATTCTAAACCAATCAGAAACCATCCCACTTCCAGGTTGAAGCTCATCCAGGAAGTAGGTATTTTTGCAGTTCCTCCACTGACCACTAGGTGCTGGCTTCAAAAAACAAAGCAACCATTGACCTCCATGTTAAAACGGCTAACTTTGCAGCAGATTTAAAGAGGAAAATTTTTTTTTTTTTTTTTTTTTTTTTGTCCTCTGTGGTTACATTTAACATCCATGACAACTGCACAGGGATGTCAAGTATCAAAATTGATTTTTTTTTTTTTTTTGTACCACATCAGATACATTTATATTAAGCAATAAAATTGACCAGTCATATCCATGGATTCTTTTGACGTGTTTGACTGACAGCTAGCCATTGGCTCTGCTGTTGACTTTAGCAGCTTTGTCCCGCCTCTTTGCAACATGGGGCCGTGCAGTTTGAGGAAAACTGGGCTTCAAAGACTCTCCATTATTAACCAGCCAGAGCTGACGACCTGAAACGTTCCAGTTCGTGTGAAGGGGACGTGTCTTCCTGTCCTCCAGGAGGTGCTTACCCCTCCATGTCAAACACGTGGACAGCTCTGCATCCCTGCAGCATGAGAGATATGAGCACACACACACTACTTGTATTTCTCCCAAACTGTTTGACGGCCTCAGGGGCCACACTTTTCTTTTTTTTCTGTTCTTGTTATTAAACAGGCTGATGTGTTTCAGTGGACTGCAGTGAAACTCAGAGCTGTCTCCTGCACCTCTATCATGGTAGGACTGTTAATGTGTTAATAATCATTGCATTGAAAAATGATCAGTGCAGCAAGGACCGAAGCAGGCTGCTGACTGATCTTGTTGTCTGCAGAGTAATAGCCTCATTCATCACTGCATGGTGCGTTATTGCTGCTTCTGCCCTGCAGTTTCACAAATACATAAGACTGATTCCACCTGCTGCTCTGTTACTGCAGCACCGCATTTCACGGAAATGTGACTTTACAGCGGATTCAGAGATTATCAGGACCCCCGTCTGCTGCAGCGTCACGCTGAAATAATTTAGATTCATATTTTCCTCATCGGTCTATAAATAATCTCCAAAATTGAATTTTCAGCTATTTTAAAATCACTTTGACAATTCTTTCTTGTGAGACTTCGATTCAAGCTGAGTCACAGATGTAGAGGAGGTGATGAACAGAAATCAGTTTAATAACTACGCAGTTTAGGATCTGGTTCTGGTTCTAGTCCTGGTTCTGATTCTGGGCCTGAGTCTTAGTTTGCCTTTTATATTAGCCTTTGTTTACTTCTCCTCTGGTGTTGTCCTGGCTCCAAAAAAATAGAATGATGTAGATGTTGAGGTTGTTTTTTTTCCAGGAAATTTTAGATCTTTATTAAACCAGTCGAAGTATCTTCTGATGCCTGAACCTTCAGCCTGATGGTGGCGTGTAAGTGTTGGAAATTATGTGCATAATCACTTTTATTTTGAAGATTGTAGGGCTTCTTGAGCTGTCGGTTACACCAACAGACTGCTGGACTGGGTCTGTATTGGACTGGAAGGACAACCAGCTGGTCTGCAACCCTGTTCCTGGAGGACCATTCAGGAGTCCAGGTTGCAGTTACCAAGGCTAGTCCAGCAGTAAATGGCTGCGGGAGCTCTGTCAGAGCTGAGCTGGTCCTCATTACAGCTGTCACAGTTGGGTTTCAATAGAAACACCTGAAACAAGCATAAACGAGTGCAGAGTGGAGACTCTGCTCCGGGTTCCTCTCAGATTCCTCACCTCGTCTCTGGGGGAGCGTCCAGAAAACACTTCAGCTGTCTCATTCTAGTGAGGGCAGGACCAAAGGTCAACTGGTCAACTACTCCACAACTGACACCTCCCTCCCAACTTAGCCTTTAGAAACCTGAGGGTGACATCACAGAGGGTTTGTCCACTTCTCTTTGAACCAAAGCATTGAAAACATTGGTGTCAAACTCTATTTCATCCTCGACCACGTCATTACCATGGTTACCGTTAAAGGGGCGGTTATTCTTGACTTTCTCAACCAGCAAAGTAATTTTTGTCACAAAATCTCAAATTTGACAAAATTTGCAATCTTTATCATAAAATTGAGAACTTAAATCCCTTCTTTTAGTTGTAAGATCACAAAAAAGTTGACTTTTTTTTTAACAAAAAAAAGCTAATTTTGTTGTAAAACCTGCAAGATCTGAAAGAACAAGACTGTTTTCTTTTAACAACTGAGACTTTTTATCGTACAATCATAAATGTCACAAAATTGTGACTTAAATTACAAATTACAATTTGCAACACTTTAACAAAATATTAAAAAAGTTTTTTCATAAAATTGTACATTTTGTATCATTTCAGCGTCTTATCTGAAAATTACAAATTTTTGTTCTTAGAAAAAGAAAAAGTTAATTGTACAATGATGAATTGATGAAAATTATTAACTTTTTCTTGTAAAATCTTTTGCAAACATTAGCTAATTCATGACTTTTTGGACATAAACCAGCTGCTGCTCTCCACTTCAGTTATTCCACTTTTCAATCACTTGTATTAAAATCGTTTGTATGCTCTTGTGGGCCAGATGAAATGAGGTGGCGGGCTGCATTTGGCCCTCAGGCCTCGAGTTTGACACACGTGACCTGAAACCATTTGCTTTACCGGACACACCGCAGCCACATCCAGAGGCTCAGAACCTGCATGAAAGAGTCCTCAGCCCTGACTGAATTAAATCACTTCACCGTACGCTCCACACTCTGACTCTGTGTGAATTTATCCACTCATTCACCTCAAAATTCCCCAAAAGAACAAAAAGAACGGTCTACACAGCACGCGCGTTATCCACTTTACAGAGATTACCAGTGCGTGACTCAGCCTGGGCCTCCTTCAGCGGCGGAGAGCACACAGCCCGCTATAAACACCATGAGTGAATAGAGACGAGGTTTCAGCTCTACAAACTCAGCCAAGCAGATTTTAGAACCAGCTGTTGGTGACTCTGAAACTGAACTCTGGCCCGGGGCCATTCCCAACAATCCACCTACTCTAATGTGAGCCTGAGCGATGAATAATGTTTGTCTGCGTCGTCTCTGCCAGCGATGATGCAACAGTGATGGTTCAAGTGTCTGTGAAGAACCGCTAAGGGTTTAGCGTGCAGCGAGGACTGAATGAATGGAGGACTGGAGTCTGGAAACATCCTACTTGAACAGAATGTTTCCAGAATAGATAAGAGTCATCTCAGAAACGATAAGAATGATCTGTGAGGAGGTTGTTCACGTTTCACAGCAATGCTACGAGCTTTCCACTCCGCTTTACGCATCAGCTGGAGGCGTCCTGCAGGTCTGGTGTGTGGGAGCTGCAGCAGCAGGAACCCATTCAGAGCATCAATCTGATCAGCAGCTCTGCTGCAGCCGAAAGCACTTTTCAGGAGAAACTTTTACAGCTTTAACGTTAATTATGAAATGGAGGTTGGGATTCAAATCCATCAGGTTTATGTAACGCTGCGACTTGCTGGGGTCAGGATCCACCTACACCACCGCCACATGACAACACACAGCATTTAGACAACTACTTGAGGTGGAAACACATAAATCTCTCCATATATGCACTTACAAGGGTGACTGGATGTTGTATCCATGGCTACCTTCTCACGTAATCTGTATTATTTTTATCACAAAAGCCTTCTGTTTTGTTGTTTTTTTTTGGTTTGTTTTTTTCCTCCCGAGCCGCCCGCTAACATGGTGGTGGTGAACACAGATTCAGCTTCTATATGTGAAGAGACCAAAACCAAAGAGGCTCAACGGCACAAAGAGCTTCTCGTTATAATCAAACTGGCAGGCAAAGGGCTGCAGAGCTTTTTTTTTTCTTTTCTTTTTTTTAATTTTTACATAATTTCTGCTTCCTCAGTTGCTCCTGTGAAACGGGGGCAGGTTTTTATGGTCACTGTGTAGGAGGTGATTGGTCAGGCTGCAAAACAACACTAACAGCTGAGAAAATGGAAAGTTAAAAGTTGTTTTTTTTGGACATTCATCCTGGGGACCCACCAGCCGATGCACACCTGCATCCACAGTCAGCTCCAGAAGTATTTGGACTTTATTGAGTTTTTTGCTTTTATAAAACACCACCATGAAGGATTTGAAATATAACAGTCCAGATGTGACCAAAGTGTAGCCTTCCATCTTTACTTTAAGAAGTTTCACCAAAAATAGTCATTTAGCATTTAGGAATTTTTAAGGACTCAAATGTATTTGGGTTCCTCAGACTCTACGAGTATCTGGGGGTAGCTGACCTCTGAACATCTCCAACTGGTGGAGTAGCAGCAGTGGCTTTGTTTACCGAAGACTTCATGACTTCAAGAGTCAATCAATCAATCACTTTATTTATATAGCACGATTTTTACAAACACAAAGGTTTCCAAAGTGCTGCACAACAAGATAAAA
>JBAMYA010042452.1:0-14404 GCA_037176975.1 Arrhamphus sclerolepis
CTGAACCAGTGGATGGACTGTAAGGAGACAGAGATCGCCATCTTAAACTCTTTGATCAACATGATGAAACACACTAAAATCATCTCATCTAAAAAACAGCTGTATGAGGAAGCTCTGAGTGCAGAACAGGCTGTGTGTTTTAGCTTCCCCTCACTGGGATATGAGGAACCGTACCTCTCAGCTTTATCAAGATACTTGAGGGGAGCAAGAGATCAAGAATCCAAATCCTTTGACATGGAGATGGACCAGTGGTACACCGCAGATGTATTGAATGGAATAAAGAAAAATGCAAAGGTCTTGGGTGATCTTGCAGAAGCCAACAAGAAAAAGAAGAACATGAAGTTCCTGGCAGTGAGTTTACCAGATGAGACCAAGCACGATTCATCCATCTACCGTTATGAAAATGGGAACCGTGAGCCCTTTGTGCCTCCTCCAAAACCTGAAACTGTGACTCCAACTCACATAAAACATGACAGTGTGACTCTGAAGATCTCTCCTCCCCAATGTGGAGCAGAAAACATCACCTCCTACTCTGTTGAGTACTGTGTCAGTGGACAGGATGAATGGAAACAGAAGACGGCACCAAAATCAGGAGATGTCGCAGTGAGAGACCTGAACCCAGACACAGATTATGAGTTCAGATGCAGAGCAGTGACCAGAGAAGGTGTTGGACTGGCCTGTGATGTCACAGATTCCATCAGAACCTCCCCTTCAGATGAGGGTGAAGGCAACTATACTGCTAGTGGTGGTGATGATGATAGCATGATATCTAAGTAGTTTTAACAACAGCAACAATGCACTCATATCTCCCTCCTACTCCAGGAACCATGTAAGATGCTTACAACGCAAAGCCAGACCTGATTACTGCAGACCTTTAGAATCTAGAAATCATTTTAATCAAACCTGACTGACAACATCAAGTACAGTAATTGATCTCAAACAGCAACAGATCATACCCAAAACACAGAGAAAACCACTATCCACAAATGGAGAAACAATGGACCAGGAGCAGCTCTCCCACCGAAATTACTCCAAGAGCATCCAGGAGGTCTCAGAATAACCCAGAACATCTCAAGCTCTGCAGAACTCACTAGCCTCAGTTAAGACCAGAGTTTATGATTCAACAATCAGAAAGAGATTGGACAGAAATGACCAGAAACAACACAAAGAACCAAACCAAAACACATCTGAATGATCTTCAAAACGTCGGTGAAAATATTCTGCAGACTGACAAGAGAATATCTGAACTTTCTGGAAGGTTTGCATTCTGTCACATAGCAGTAAATCTAACAACATTTCAGAAGAAGAACATCATAGCAACAGTCAAACATGGTGGTGGTAGAGTGGTGGTCCGGAGCTGCTCTACTGCTTCAGGACCTGGATGACCTACTGGAACTGATCGAAGCCTGAATTCTGCTCTTGACCAGAACATCCTGAATAAGAACATTGGCCATCAGTTCACCACTTTTGAATATCATGCTTTTGCTTTCGGCAGCCCTCCAGTTTCATGTGTTAGTTTGCTGACCATCTAAAAAGGTTTTTGGCTTGTTTGCCATTGATATATTCTTCCTATAATATAATTATTATATCGAATGATTCTAACTTACAAATAGATGAGCAGTGAGGCTGCATAGATAGATATTTTATTGTCCTGCTTAACTCCATGGATTTTAAACAACATGTTATGCAGCCCACTCACAGCAAAGGACACACTCTGAATCTTTTAATCATCCATGGCATATTCAAAAGTGCATCCTCAACCATTATTAAAGTTTACAAGAGTCGTCAAGTTCTTTTACCTGCTTCCTGTCAGGGTTTTTTGTTTGTTTGTTTTTTGTTGTTGTTTTTTTCACTTTTCATGGAAAACTCATTTCAAGCCTGGACTCAGTAACTCTACTCAAGACAAAAAAGTAAGTCTACAGCGATGTGGAGAAATTATGAAATCAGATAACTGAAAAGAAAATTGAGGAAAAACTAACTTAATAAATAAATGTGATAATAGGTCATAGATTATCAAATTCTACAAGAACAACTTAAAACCGTTAACAGAAAAGTTAGACAAGCAAGAAACAAGTACTTTTCCAAACTAATAGCTGAAAAGAAAAATAACCCCATAATCCTCTTTTCTACTATCAACCACCTAATCAACCCTGAATTTACAAAACACAGACTTTGTATTAATGACCTTTTATGTAAAGAATTTACAGACCACTTGAGATGCAAACTTGATTTCATTAGATCCATCTCTGTTTTCACCTGAGGAAACATTCTTGTACTGTTAGATGCTGAGATGGAGTTCAGACTTCTCCATGAAAATCAAACTACCTGCCTTGTTTGATTCAACTCAAAAAGGCCCAATATGCTTTTGAAAAGTTTTTATCAATCCTTTAAGGGTGAAATTCGACTTCTGTGTACTCTGATGATTAGATTCCGAGGTTCTCTACTAGTTGGGTTACCTAGTTCTCTTGACCTCTTTGCTTAGATTCTTAAGGCATGTGTCTTTAATAACTGTTAAAGATTACTGAATGATTAAAACCTAAATGTGAATGGATATAGTGAATATATCTAAGTGTAATGTAGCAATGTTGCATTATGTTAGTCATCTTTAGTCAAGGACTTATCATGCAAGCTTAAACAGTTGAGGTTTACAAATGAGGACAGGATCATATAATCAATTATGTTTCTTCTTGTCCCCTCTCAAACAATGTTTGTTTTGTTTTGTTTTTTTATGATTTTTTTTTTATATTCAAGATGAATTTTAACAATAAACAGTAAATCTAAGCTTATTCCACTGACCTGTGGAGTCCCTCAAGGGCCAATTCTTGGACCACTGTTACTCCACCTCTTCATGGTTCCTCTAGGTCAGATCAGACATAACAGCAATGTTGCTGATCACAGCTATGCAGATGACACTCAGATCTACTGGATCTTTCACCAAATGACTCTGGTCCATCAGACTCTTTCTGTCTCTGCTTGGAGCAAGTGAACATCTGGATGCAATCAAGCTTCCTTCAGTTAAATCAGGATCAGAAAGAAATGATTATAGACAGAATGAGAGTTGTCTCCCAGCTTGAATCCAGAGGGATCAAGACTAAATCCAGGTTCAGAATCTCTTGAATTTTAATTGACTCAGACTTGAACTTCAGCAGCCACATCAAGGCTGGAACTAAGACAGCTTTTTACCACTTCAAACGATCTCCAGAGTCAGAGATCTGATGTCCAGAGCTGATTTAGAGAAGCTCATTCATCCTTCATCTCTACACTTGACTACTGTGATGCTCTTTTATCTCCAATCAGACATCTTCAGCTCATCCAGAACGCTGCTGCCAGAGTCCTAACAAGAACCAGAATAACTGAGCCCATTACTGCTGTTCTGAGATCCTTCCACTGGTTACCAGTTACCTACAGAATAGACTTTAAAGTGTTGTTGTTAGTTTACAACTGACTTAATAATCTGGGTCCAGAATCCGTCACTGATCTTCCAGTAGAATAAATAAATAGATAAACCAGTAGAGCTCTGAGATCTGTAGGTAGCAGTCAGCTGGTAGAAGCTCCAGTTAGGACCAAACATTTAGCTCCTCTGCTGTATAGAGATGGAATAAACTTCCTCTGATATCAGATGTTCTCCAACTCCAGACACATTTAAAGTTAAACTGAAAACTGCCATTTTCCCTTTAAGCCTTTCTTTAGTCAGATTTGACTTCACTGTTCTACTGTTCTTTGTTCTAATCCTTTTCAATCATGCATTTAAATTATTTTCATTTTTATTTCATTCTAGTTTTTTAGATTAAATTATTTCATATTAATGCCTTTAAAGCACTTTGAGTTGCCTTTGTGTATGTAATGTGCTCTACAAGTAAACTTGCCTGACTACGGGCGACATGGACATCTGTCCAGGGCAGCATTTCTTCAGGGAGGACAAGCGTGAACAAAAACGCATTAGTTAATGCATATAATTTGCGCCAGTTTCTATAGCCCATTTGCAGTGAGTTTGCTATGGAGTTATCAAGGCCATAAGTTTTATAATTTGAATGAAAAAGTTGAATACGAAAAACTGAAATTTGAAACTGAAACTTTACATTTCGATTGAGTTCTCAAATTCTTTTGAAAATGTCTTTTTTTCCACTTACAAACAGGCCTACTGTGTCTTCAGATTTTAATTTTTCAACTTTGGATCTTTGTTTCAGTTTCAAATCTTGACGTAATGGGATCTTGATGTAATTTTGTTACATGCAATTTAATTATTTTCTCAAGTTAAAATTTCTCATTCAGTACTGTAAACTCTAATTTTACTTTAACCTTAATCAATATATTTTCTTTGGTCACAAGCCAAAATGTCATTTAAAGTAGGTCATTAGTCAATGTTTTTGTTTTGATTCTAATTTAGTTTAAATTAAATAAGGACATAAAAACTCTTCAAAAGACCTTCATTGGGATGTCTTAAAACATACATCACCATAACAACAGTAAAATAAAAACCTCCAATTACAGATTTTGCATTGTTTTCTTTTCCTTAAAAACTTCATTGTAACCTTAACCTTAACAAGAAACAGATCATGGACTATAAATGAGGGAAAACAGCTTTGAAATATGACAGATTTTGACACTTTGAGAATCCCTGAGATGATGAAGTCTTCAAATGCACAAAAATGAACAGGTGAACAGTGAAAATCAGACATTAAAGAAACATTTGCATGAAAGCTGGTGTTGCTCTTATTTACATTCAACACTAACTCATTCCCTTCTCAAGCTCTCGTTCTGAGTCATCCTGAGCAATCTGATAAGAATGAAGAGAAATTAAAAAAATAAAAATGTAAAAAAAAAAAAAAACACTCAAACCTGTTTTATTAATGACCATTGAAGGACAGAGAACTCCACAAAATCAGCAACAGGTGATTGTGCAGTTGTTCTCAGAATAACAGAAGTAAAAAAGGGAAGTAAAGCTCCAAGTCCTTATACTAGCTTTTATTTCCAAACATACTGATGCATTGGCAGAACTGCACATTCTTTTCCAAATCAAAACATTTTTTACTGTTTACAGAAAGTGAAGAAAAGGGAATATCTGTTCAAAGAAATAGCAGTGTCTGATTTTTTTCCACAAACTCACAAACATTTACAGTAAAAAGTGAGAGATTCTTGCAGATTTATCTTTCCTGTAAACCACTGAACTGATATGTAGTTGTGTAACCCGTTTCTGAGAACTGTTTCATGTGTTGCATGAAGTTGACCAGCTTCTGTCACCTGTGAACAGGTATTCCAGTCCAGGGCTGTTGGACTACATGTCGCAATTCCTCTGCATTCCCTGGTTTTGCCTCAAGAATAGGGATGGGAATTGAAAACCGGTTCTTGTTGAGAACTGGTTCCCAGTGTTTCAATTCCCTGAAGTCATTTGCCTGTTTTGCATATTACCCTATTGATTCCAGTGGGCGCGAATGACGTCACCACGCACGTTGCGTAGCTTATGCAAGCCACACAACACGCATAGCGAGTCCAATGCAGCCAGCAGTCAATAGTAAACATGGCGCCCAAGCGGTACAAAGACTCAAAAGTTACACTTCATTAAAAAAGACGACAACAGGGCAACTTTTACTACTTGCATTGCAGATATTGCAAGTACTGAAATTAATGAACAAGCCTGAATCTACCATATGTGCAACTTGGGCATTTGCCCAGGGGCCCTTGAGCCAAGAGGGGCACTTTGCTATTGGGTATATTTTTTTTTCCTCATGACTCGACATAAACGTGAGCCACGGCGGCTGGAACTCCTACAGCCCCTGAACATTGTCCAGCTTCACCTACTATCCAATCAGAATAAAATAAAAGTTGTTTACAATAAATGAGGTCTCATGATTGTCTGTTTTATATGTCACATATGTTACACTTTTTCAGGGGGGTATACTTTTTCAACCTACATTTTATCTGCTTCTAGCTGAACAGTGGCTCTGTGGCCACTCCTACAGTACTGATAAATCATTTCTTCCTCACTAAAATGGGCAGTTCATCCTAAAATATATATATTTATTTAAAAAAAAAAGAGTACAGTGGTGTATCGTAGTGCTGTGTCCATTTATTCACCTTCGAAGTCAAGCATTTATGACCAGACGAACAGCAACAGGGGCTGGGTGTGCGGGCGGTGCGGGCTGGACACTGGAATGGGCGTTCGTGGTGGGGGAGGTGGCTGCAGCAGCTGGGGGGGGGCACAGGAAGCAGAACAGAGCAGTGTGACCCTTCTGCCTGCAAGTTCAAGTGTGTGTGTGTGTGTGTGTGTGTGTGTGTGTGTGTGCGTGTACAGTTGTGGTGGGCGGTGAGGTTTAACCACTTTTAACAGACTGGCAGGCGACGTTTGTGGACTGTGTGAAACCTTCTTAAGACCCTGTCCTTTCACTCATTCCTAAATTTCCAAGTGAAGTCCGTCTCAAATGCCAACTGGAAGAGTTTGGCCTTGTGCTGATGAAGCATAGTTAGACGATGCTCTGTGAAGACATTTTTAAGAGTGGAAAATGAATTTTCACAGAATGCGGTGCTTACTCCAAAAGTCAGTCCACGTTTAAATGCTGTGAAGACGGTGGACATTGCTTCCAGTGGCCTCTGGAAATGTTTCAGAATCTCTACGGACTGAAAAATAAGGTTGAAATCAATATAACTATAACCATAATAATTTCCCAGGTACATTAATATATAGATGTAACAAACATCATATTGAACAATCAAATAAATGCTCAACTTACTGAACCAAATCATGTTAGGTGTGATATGTTTGACTGTTTGATGACCATGCCATGACAATATAGGCTATTTAATAATTATAAATGAGCCATGTAGCTTTTTGAGAGTTTGGAATATAATAAAAACAATACTGAACTTTTTCCTAGCCTTAATCACCTGTTTCGTTGTCCACTTTGCCTCATCCGGTGGAGAAGACTCTTTCATTTGTGTCCTGAGGAAGTTGCGAGCCACCTCAAATTCACAGTCCACAGCAGGTGTCTTGGTCAGGTCAAAAAAAGGCGTCACCTTGGTGACATCCAAGAATGTAGCTTGCGCAGGATCCAGAGCACTGAGTGCCTCCATCAGTTCCCAATTATGTTTCCTGAATCGATTATTTCCCCACATACTGAGTCAGTACAGATGTAATAAATCCTGCGTAGCTCTGTTTCATAATTTCAGTCTACATGTGTGCTGATTTCCTCAACCACATAGTCAGCAAGGGCAGAGTTTTGTGTGCGGCTTCCCTTTGATGACCTTGTTGTGACACTGTCACAATGCACTAGGATTCCCTGGAATTCTGTCTCAGTGCGGATATTCAAGACAGGTGGATGCACTGCTAATGAGGCCCACTCACAGATACACGCCACAACACTCTAACCCTCCGTGGCACCCCTCAACCAGGGCTGACATCCCCCCAACGGAGAGACAAGCAGGGCAGGAAATCAAGGAGCCCACCAGTACTCCAGCAACCCCAGCCCACCCATCCATGAAACAACACATGCACCCATGCCAGCCAGGAACCCACACCCGAGTGAATGCCACACCAGGCAGACCAGCCAGCCCCCTGTCAAAGCGCCGGAACCCGGTGGCCACTCTGGCCAAAGGGCCATCCATTCCAACCAGGAACCGTGAACCAAAAATCCAAATGACCCCAGCAGAACCGGAGCACCGGCCCCGCCCCCAAAGGCTCAAAGCGCACCCACAGCCCAGACTCCCACCAGAGTTCCCACTCCTCCCTGCCCCAACCTCAAATGAAAAATAGGGAATGGGGGTGTGAAAAGACCCCTCTCCTCCCTCCACCCACTCAGATAAGGTGTTGATGAGTGTAGTCACAATTTTTTCTTGTATAATCACAATGTTGTTTTGTTTGTTTGTTTTTAAAAAAGACTAAGGTAGGTAGGCAAGTTTTATTGTGAAATAGCAAATTTTGTGATATCATGTCTTATTTTCATTAAAAAAGGGGGGGATTTTTTGTCATAAAATCTCAAATTTCATGAAAATCACAACCTTCACCATAAAATTGAAAATTTTCCTCTAAAGATAAAGGCTTTGAAAGAAAGAAAGAAAGAAAGAAAGAAAGAAAGAAAGAAAGAAAGAAAGAAAGAAAGAAAGAAAGAAAGAAAGAAAGAGGGGAAAAAACAACAAACAACCAATTATTTTTAATGAGCAATCACAAATGACAACTTTTGGCACATATATGAAATAAAACTACAACAGTAGTGAAACGGCAAATCTTGTATAATTTCAGTTATTTATTCATACATTTATTTTTTAAAGTCAGTTTTTACAAAAATCACGAGTTTGGACAAAATGAGCAACTTTTTGTTGTAAAATCTATTTCAAACATTTGCAAAATAATGACTTTTTGAGATAAACCAGCTGCTCCCCACCTCACTTTTTCCACTTTTTGGTGTCAAACAGGCAGCGTCATCGACATTTCCTCAGGAATGAGTACTTTTCTGTCTTTGCGCGCTCTGGCTGGTCAGGTAAAGTAAAGTGTGTGTGTGTGCGCGCGCGCGTGTGTGTGTGGCGGAGGGGGTGGGGGGTTGGCACCACCGACATAGCCCGTTCTTTATGCTGTCTGGGGGGTCTGGTGGAGGGGCTAAAGTAAAAACTCAGTCTTGCAGTGATTGGAGCAGCGCTGCTACTCTTCCCCCTGTGATTGGTCCGTAGCATTGCCCTGTCGCGTGTCTCCATCCAATCACAACATTGCAAAGTTCTGCTGCGGAAGAGGGATGTGAAGGAGATGGCTGAATTTAGATAGCCCCATCGTTGGATCCTATTTATTTATTTTTATATATGTATGTATAATTTGTGCCATGGATATTTTCATAATGAGCACGAGGAGCGGGGGGCGACTGCTTGGTCTTGCGGTAGCGCTTCTTTGGTGCGCAGCCTCTGTGCGTTGTTTCGGACAGGACCTGGACAGCGAGTTCACGTTTGTGCTGCCAGCCGGAAGATCCGAGTGTTTCTTTCAGACAGCAGTGAAGAATGGTACGATGGAGGTCGAATATCAGGTAACCCGGCTGTAGCAGCAAACACAACCAGTCCCGGTCCAAACGCCTTAAATGTCCCTTGAAGGGTTGAATAGATGACCTGTTGACGGCTGACCTCATGAGCTGGTCGTTATGATGTTATAAATTAAGGAGCTCATGTTCCTCAATTAATCAACCACAGCGGAAGTAGTTGAAAACAATGAGGAAACTGTTGTGATTAAAAAACGAAACAATTAAGTTATGCAATTCTAGCTACCATTGAGATATGAGATAGAAAACAGAACTCAGCACACACACAGTGGTGTCTGCACATCCTGGAGTCCTGGATGTCTTGTTCCTGTTCAGTCTGGGGAACATCTGACATCGTTTATTTACTGTAACCACGTGATAGCTGTTTCACTTAGGCGTGAACAATAACTGACTTTCATCAGTCCATCAATCCACGGACATTTATTTATGTGGCACCTTACAACGGCCAGCTGCCACCCAAAGTGCTTTACATCAAATGGTAAATAAAAGCAAAAGAACAGAACAGTTAGACAGCCAGGAATCACAAGTAAAAATCAGATTTGAGCATAAAATGTCTATAAACCCAGCTTCAAAACATAAGACCTTTACTGAAAAACATCAAGCCACAGAAATAAGAAGAAAGATCAAATCAAAAACAGTGGTCAGAAATGTGTCACAGTGCTAACTGATATTAAAAGCTATTCTAAAAAGATTTATTAGTTCCCAAGTCTGTGATTACTGTTATCAAAGTGTGAAGGTATTAATCCATTAATAATCTTTAATAATCTCAGTATCACAGAGCCCAAAGCCATAACTTCACATTATCAGTCTATCAGCCTTTTGCAGTTATCATATGAGACATGAAAAATATGAAACATTTTAGGAATACATAAAAACATAAAGAATATTACCACAATACTACGTGTTAAAAGCCATTTTAAAAAGATACGTTTGTGTTTGCATTTTTTTTTTTTTTTTCTTATTTAAAGCCAGGAAGCAGCATGTTCCAGCTGCAAAAGCAGCAACACCCTGCTGTCTGCATCCTGACTTTGGTACATGTAAAATCTGTTGTTCAATGACTGTAGTGACATTATGCTCAGCATTTTAAAGCTTCTTTGGTCAGTATTGAAATTTGAACAGCAAACCTAAATTTTAGATTATGAAAGATTTTCAGAGGAAGGAAAAGATGATTGAGACCAACATAGCAAATACTGGTAGAGCCGCTCAGATCCCTTTAATGTTCTGTTTTCTTTTTAGGTTACAAACATAATTTGCACTACAGTAATCGAGCCTTGAGCTAATAAAGTACTGACTTCACCAGATGCTTCATGTTGAGTGTGACCGAGGAGGTGATTAAGATTTTACAGGTGTTACAAATGAGAATATGCTTAAAATTAAAATAGTTACTGACAACGCCACCCAGTAAAGGGACTAGGACCCAGTTAAAAATACAGGTTCAGTACTCAGGGGTGAGCAGTCAATTAAAAAGCAAGAGATAAAAGTTTACAATAAAGTATATTGCAATTCAATAAACGACCCGTCTTCCCCACGCTGTGTCAGGGTTGGCTCTGCGGCTTCCCCAGCCCGGACCGCTCATTGGTCCTATCCACATGCAGCGCTCGCCGTCGCACCCATGAGCGTGCACTCCCTGCCTCTGGCACATGTCTTCACCCCCTACCTCTCCTCACCGATTGTCCTTTGTCCCTTCCCAGCTGATGCAGAGATTCGCAGCAGGTGCACTCAACCAACAATTGGAGTTTAGCCGTCAGATTGTGGGTGTGGCTTCACACAGTCAACTCAAAGTTTCCCCAAAGTGCAGTCAAATCACAACAAACAAAATGCACGTACTAAATCAAAAATAAACAATCAAGCCACAGCAACCAAAACATGCAAACCGAAATCAAATGGAAAAAGAAAAAAAGCCACATTCCTACATAAGGGTTATATAACTGTCTGAAAAGGTAGTGAATACAAAAAGTAAAGAGCCAAGAATGGGACCATGTGGTACCCCAGAAGAGACTGGAGCGTGCGATGAGGAGAATGTGATTACTTCTTTTGTCCTGAAATCCATCCACAACTAGGAAGTGTTCATATATTATCACTGCAGAAATTAGCAATTTTGAGCCATATGAATATTGCTTTTAGTTGCATTTATAGATTATAAGTAGACTGAGTAGTTCCAGCTCTGCTGCTGACAAGCATTAGCAACATGAGCACAAGAGGAAGTTTGACTAGTCAGCAGTGTGTTTGTCTAGTGGGTGAGTCTCAGTCTTACTCATCTTATCGTAAGATTGAGACAAAGAGCTGAAGATGCTCCTGTTAAGTAAAAGAAGTTTGGTTTGATATGAGATAAAAAATCCTTATGTGCAAAACACAGTGATCATTTGTAAAACATACCTAAGCAATGTTGAAACTGAGGTAAAATGTTTCCTTTCTCTTGGTGTTGGAGAATTGCAGTTAGGGACTTGTGGATTAAAAGAGTGATCTGTGTGTGCACTGGTTTGACAGTGGCTCAGCACACCAGCTCCAACTATGATTCACCCTATTGTTCTGGTTGTGGTCACTGGTTGATATTGAGCAAGTGTTTGTGGTCAACATCACTGCATCACTGCTTCATGTCTGGCTGCTGGGATTTCTTGGCTCTGATGTAGGTGTGAGGTTAGGAGTTGCATAAAACTTAGCAACGTAAACCCCCAAGCCTTCATTTCTATATATGACAGACACCTCACCCTCCACAACCTGTCTGCTGCCTTTGTCCGTCCTTTATTTTGTGCTCCACTTTATTAGTTATCCCTGACAGAATCAAGACTCCAGAGGTTAATAAGATCTGTTAGATCAGATTGTCAAAAAGGGCTGAGGAGGACACGTTCACTCACAATCACAAACTGCATAATATACCTGACTTAAAAAAATGGAGGCTTGGCACTAATCATTAATTTGTAGACAAGGGGGAGAAATACCACTCTCTATGAAGGGAAAGGAAATGATTCCAACCCACAATTCCTTGCAGCAGCAGCAGCAGTGCTAGTTAATTTTCATGCTGTCTTTCTAACTGGATTCATGTCGATATATGAAATAAATGAAAATGGATGCACTTGTGCCAAACTAATCCTCTGGTCTAAGTCACTTCAAAATAAAAGCATCTACTAAATGTAATGTAATGTAATCAAACATCTTCTTTTCCTTTCAGCTGTTCTTGTCAGAGAATCCTCTGCCTCCATCTAACCTTACCATCTGCATCCTCTTCTCTCAGACCAGCTAATTTGTCCTCTTTCTCTACATCCATAAGTCTCCTCTTTGGTCTTTCTCTGGACCTCCTTCCTGGCAGTTCCACCCTCATCATCCATCCTGGTCTTTCTGACTCTCTCTCCAGAACTAACATGTTCTCATTCATGATCCTATCAGTCCTCGTCACTTCCAACGAGAACCTCAACATCTTTACCTCTGCTACCTCCAACGTTTCCTCAGTGCCACGTTCTGTAAACCATACAACATCACAGGTCTCACCACCGTCTTCTACACCTTTCCTCTCATTCTTGCTGATACTCTTTTATCACACATCACACCTGACACTGTTCTCCACCTGTTCCAACCTGCTTGTAGACACTTCTTCACCTCTTTTCTACACTCTCCGTTGCTCTGGACTGTTGACCCTAAGTACTTAAAATCCTCCATCTTCTTCATCTATGCTTCCTGTGACCTCACTGTTCCTCTTGGGTTCCTCTCATTCACACATGTATTCTGTCTTGCTGCAGCTAATCTTCCTTCCTCTCTTTTCCAGTTCAGACTTCCACCTCTCCAGATGTTTCTCCACCTGCTCCCTGCTCTTACTACAGATCAGAATGTCATCTGCAAACATCATAGTCCATGGAGTATCCTGTCTAACCTTGTCAGCCTGTCCATCACCATAGCAGCAAGAAGAGGCTCAGAGCTGATCCTCAATGCAGTCCCACCTCCACCTTGAGCTCCTCTGTCACACCTACAGCACACGTCACCACTGTCTTACAGCTCTCATACATGCCCTGCACCACTCTGACATACTTCTCTGATACTCCAAACTTCCTCATAAATACCACAGCTCCTCTCTTGACACCCTGTCATCTCTTTTCTCAAAGTCAACAAAGTTACAATGCTTCACTCTGACCTTCTCTTTACTTCTCCATCAATATCATCAAAGCGCATATAACATATGTAGAACTCTTTTCTTGGCATGAAACCATACTGTTTTTCACAAATACTCACTTCTGCCTTCAGTCTAGCTTCCACTTGTATTTCCCATAACTTCAGTGTATGGCTCATCAGCTTTATTCCTCTGTAGCAGCCAGAGGATGTCTTCCTTGTTCTTGAAAACTGGCACTAGCATGCTTCTCTATTCCTCAGGCATCCTCTCACTCTCTAAAATCCTGTTGAATGTCCCAGTCAAAAAAATAAAGTATATCATCAGAACCAACTGTTTCCACTCAGCTCCAGATCCTCTTCAATGCCCTCCTCACTTCAGCCTTGCTAATCTTTGCTACCTTCTGGTCCACAACGGTCAGCTCTTCTACTCTTGGTTCTCTCTCATTTTCCTCATTCATCAACTCTTCAATGTACTTCTTCTTCTTAATCACCCTAGCCTGCTGCACATCCCTTTATCTCTCTGCTTTGCCAAGCAGTATAAATCATGCTCTCCCTCCTTGCTTTACAACCTAGCATACAAATCATCATACGCTCTTTGTTTGGGCTTTGCCACCTCTACCTTCACCTTATGCTGCATCTCCCGCTACTCCTGTGTACTCTCTTCAGTCCTCTCAGTGTCCCACTTCTTAGTTAACCTCTTTCTCCATCTAAACTCCTGCACTCCCTCATTCCACCACCAGGTCTCCTCGTCTCCTTTCCTACGAGATGACACATCAAGTACTTACATGTCTTCCTGACCACATTACCTGTAGCCGTCCAGTCATCTGGAACCACCTCCTGACCATCTCAACTCCTCTCTGAAAACCACACAACACTCCTTTTTTGGCTTCCACCACTTCATCCTCTGCTCTGCCTTTGTCCTGTTAAACCCTCTGCATTCATTTGGGCTTGGGACCGACTCAAAAAGACACTGGCTTGTGACCTCCTCAGTCTGCATCATACTATTTCTTTACATGATAGTTTTAATCTCCATTTGTGAAAAGAAATTTGACCTCTGCTCTATTGCAGTGATTTCCAGAACTGTTCCCGAGCTTATGCATTACAGCCTGTCATTGCGAGAAGATCACAAGATGCTCTGAAAGTTTTGATTGTATTATGTATTGTAGCTTATCAGATATTTTCACAAATTCATGCTGAGGAACATTATTCTAAAATTGTTTTGTAATGTGTAGATGCTGTTTCTCTGCATCTTTACTTCTGAGACTCTGGCTGTGTTCTGATATCCACACTTCAAT